>CAJVPJ010000025.1:0-69914 GCA_910592205.1 Paraglomus occultum
GGGGGGGGGGGGGGGGGGGGGGGGGGGGGGGGGGGGGGGGGGGGGGGGGGGGGGGGGGGGGGGGGGGGGGGGGGGTTGACCAGGAAGGTTGCAATTTATCACAAAGTTTGCGCGAATCTGATACGACAGCTCGAGGACAAAATAAGTTCGTGTATAAGACTAGGCTTTGAAATAGATACGCTCGACAGTAACGACAACCTTGTTTCGTGGCCTGGCAGAATCAGTCAAATGATGTGATTCGAGATTAAGTGATGTTAAGACTTTATATTTTCGATAATTTTGTGTAATACAAGTAAACGGAATAAGATTTGATTTGTCGTAATAATTATAATGAAACTAGTGCAGTCTCTATTTTCTCCCATTGCGCTGATCAATGATAAAATTTCGTAAAACGGCTCGATGCGAATTATAATGATGATTGTTAATACAATAAGGAGATATCGATTGAATCTGAAGATCAACAAGATAGTTATTGTGGTAATTCCGACTGATCGATCAGCTGCAATATCATGAGATTATACGTGACATCACTAAATATTGGATGACATATTCTTTATTAACGTAACATTTGCGTCAGATGACAATCGTCATTTGTTCTGATTGGAAAACATTTAGGCAATAGCACCGTTTATTTCATAACCCAAATAAATGCATATTTGTACGGGGCTAGAACGGCTCACACGTTATAAATTACAAAAGCAAGAATGTTCTACTATTGCTATAATAATTCGCATCAATGCGTGCTATACTCTTTTTATAAATAAGCACCTGATATTTTTATGACGATCCATAAAATTAGAGTGGATTTGTTAATGCAGGTGCTCGTTGGTTAATCATCTAGTATGATTTCTAAATTTGGATTTGGGGCATTATTATTATTATTATCATTATCACCACCATTATTTATTATTATCAAACTCCTTAATCCTATTCTGGTCAAGCATGCCAAGTAAACTCTGATAAAAAATGTCTTATGTAAATGGTTTCGTTTACCCCACTGACAACCTACATAAATGATACTTGGACGTATTTGTCCCTGTTGGTTGTACTATTACGTTTCGGGTCAATCCCTGAATTATTTATTGTCAAAAATACCGAGTCGTGTGACAAGACAAAGTTTCATAGATTTGTGTAAAACATTTTCCTTAATTCGAAAAATCTGATCATCGGTTGCCACACAAATTTGGTAACGATCGGCATGTTAGTTTCGGATGGTGTTCAAAAGCAAAGGTTCTATCATTTTTCTTGCCTTTAAGGCTGCGACATGTTTGACGGTGCTTCTTTTCATCTTTTCTTTCCAGCGCAGTCTCTCTTCTACCAGACTTTGATAGAGAAAAGGAGGGTGATCGTACAGAACAATGCAGTTTATTTTGAGAGCATGACGAATGATGGTTTGTGATTCTCAGCTTTTCAGGAGTGAAAAGAATGTGTTATGTATAAGCTTCCAAAATTAAAATGCGGCACTTTATGACGTGTACGTTATCATTCTCCGCTAAAATGATTGGCCGAACTTCTCAGTAACCTTCGAAAAAAGTCCCGTCTCCCCCATTTTTCTTCTCGTTAAATTACTTTTTTATTCTAATTGCGTTGTTAAGTCTTGAAAATAAACACCTTCTTGTGCTGCCCACATTGTATATTTATCACCCGACCTTGACGTTGCAACTTCAAGCTGTCCATGAATAGGGTTACCATACATTTTATCTATGTTTGCCGTCAGATACGTTTTTGTATCTTGATGCATCAACTGCACCTTTTCTTCCCGAAGCCAGACAGAAGACGATTCCCGACAGATAAGCTTCCAATTATCCCCTATTAGAAGAAGGAAAACAAAAAAAAAATCATTATCACCATGATAAAAAATAACAACTCAATCAAGTGATATATATATTATACCTGTATCATTTCCGTCATATGCACTGACTTCTTGTTGCATTGAGAGGGGTGACTTGTGATTATGACTATGCAAAAACTTTTTGGTTTCGACATGTTGAAGCCGTATAAAGGAATTACATTTTACGGGTTGCCTATTGACATGAAAAAAAATACGACATGCATAGTTTTAATCGTATTCGATACCATCGAAAAATCTGATTTTTTCCAACGTCCGCAGCATACGTACCCTCTTAGAAAGTCTTTCACGTCAATAGTTGGCTTAACCGTCCACAGAGAGTTTGGATCATCCGCTTCGGAGAATCCAGTTACGCTTTGTTGGCCTGATCCACTGCCTACAGTTGTATATGTCTGGTTTACACTCTATCTACTACCAACATGTTTTGACCCCCACTCAACGAAACGTACCATAATTTACACCGTGCGAGTGCAATTTATATTCTGACAGGCTATGCGTCAATTTTACAGCTGAACCATAAGTAACCGCCTTGAATTCTGTAGTCGTAAAAGCCACGGTTAAAAGATAAGTTGAGCTATACAACCACTCTCTGCTGTTGTTAACCCAACAAAACATTACTACATTACATGCCATCTTCTATGTCTGGAGCATCGCCTGCAAAAACGTTGGAAGAGTACAGTAAAAGATATACTGCTATTGAGAAAATTATCCACCGGTTCATTCTTTTTGGTAGAATGTGAACCATGAAACGAAATTTGCATTTGACATTTTTCATTTGGTACATATATTTGGATGAGATCTACACTTTGGGTAATGCAAGAATTTTTATTTGTTCAATTGCCAGACAGAAACACGGACATAAACTACATAACGATAAATGGTGAAAGATAAAGATAACAGCAATGTATAACAAAATATAAGCGAGGGTTATCTAACACATGTCCCTGATTATTATCCAACGTCCTTGCCCCCGTCACTAATGATTCATTATCCTATTGTTCTGAATGGAGTGACATTGCTGAAACCGAGCGACTCCCGTTCAACGAATTCGACGCTGATTCTTGAAGATACTGCATGTGACGTTTCCTCTTGTCTCCAATCATTGGCGATTTGGCCTTGGTCAACTTTTTCTTTGATGGCATAATGATGATTGGGCGATATTTCATGATGGGACGAGCGCGCAGAACACGGTCCTTGCGTAATCGGCGAAGTTCCCTTTCCTTTCGTCTCTGAAGAAAAGAAAAAACGTCCTTGATCAGCATCAACGAAAAGGGATACTACTCCTAATCCAAAACCCATCCCCTTACACACCTCGTCATCCTTTAGCTTTTTCAATCTCAAGTTGTCATAATCCTCTTCACGTTGTTTCCGTTCCTGTTCCATCAACTTGTGATGCTTGATTCGTTCCTCGGTTAAAAAGTAAAAGTCCACGGGTTCAGTTGGTGGTCGTAGTTCGGGCTTTCTTGGAATATCCGGATCGAGGTTGGGAAGTGGCGTTGCTCGGAACTGATTTTCCTTTTCGCGCAGTCTAAGCTGTTCGATTCGTTGCTGGAAAAGATCCTTGTAGTGTTCCCCTCGAATGGCCGTTTGTAGTGTAAATGGTTTGGGTCGTGTTAGTGGGATTTGATGGAAATGGTGTGATTGCTATATCGAAACGGAAAACGGACGGTTATATTATCGTATTATCGTACGCAGGGTTAAACGAGACGCAATGGAGTTATAGTGCTGCGGAGTCATCTCACCTTTGATACAACGTGCGACTTGAACCTTTCGGGTGTCTTTTCTACCAACTCTCTGAGTCGCGCGGCGAGTGGCACGTACGGAGATTTCTGTTCGAGGCTCTGCTTACAGTGAGTTCGTGTTTCATGGAATTTAAACGGCTCTGGTACGGTAAATTGCAAATGCGGTACTTTCGTCTAGTTAATACAGACAAGAGGGGTTAGGTAAAACTTGCGGCGGCTTGCAAAAAAATAACTCAATGAAAATGATTCTGACCTCGTCGGACGCGATATTGTTTGTAGTATCGCATTCAACGCAAGCAGAGACTGAGGGGATTTCAGGACTCTGGCGCTTCGACTTGTCCGGCACTTGCAAAGCACTGTTGTCGTGGTCTGACTCTACTTCCGTGACTTCAATCCTGTTGCGAAAGTCTTGCTCTTGTCGGTCCTCTTGCTCCTCTTGAGCTTCTCGCTCTTTGCAGACTTTCTGTTCTTTGCAAGCTATTACTGTCAGAGAGTGAACGAATCGCACTTGTTAGGTTTTCACCACAACTTTAGAGATGAGTCGACAGCAATAACAGTAAACAAAAGTAATATCTGTTTATTACGTTGTTCTGGAGACGACATGTTGCGTTATGAGCAAGAGTAGTTTACGGAAACCAACTCAAGTTTTTTTTTTGAACAAAAAGTAAATTAAAGAGTAAAAGGCTTGTTTGTTTTGGTTATCCTTATATTTGTTACAATACGCGCTTTTTGAACACGTCTAATTTGATAATCTACAAACGATTTTATGATTCTATGGATTACACATAAATATGATTGGATGATTCCATCAAGATCACTTCCTTTTTAGGTACGCACGTGATCAACTGCTTTTTACCATACGAAAAGAGCCTTTTCTCTTAAACATCTCACTCCCAGTTCTGCCCATTCTTTTTGATATATCCACAACTCTTTTGTAAGGTCCAACTTAGCAGTGACGGATGCACCCTTCCATGCCATTAGACTTGGATTCAGCTCGCGCGGTGGGGAAAGGATTTCCAACTTTTCTGTGATTGAAGCTGCTCGCGGCACCAATCTATTTAATATAAAAGTATTAGCGAATCGTGTTCTCATACAGCCGTCTGTCACTATAAATTACCACAGCTAAACAACATTCAAATACATCGTCCACGCGATGGTATTAAATCATACCTTTCCTCCAACATCTGATTAATCCCCGGTAATAGTGCCCCACCACCAACGATAATAATGCTAGTATAGAACCTCTTCATTCTATCATCCGTCATGGTCGCCTGAATGCTTTGAGCTATGGCGTCGTCTAAAGGCAGTACAGTTGTCGGGTCCACCGTAACTGCATTATTATTATTTGTTTTAGCAGCAGAAGATACTGAAGGAGATGCAGGGTCAGTTGATGCGGGTTCAATTCGGACCGGAGTTGAAGGTAATGGGCTGTCACGAGTTTGAGGTGAAGGAGAATGATGAGCCGACTTGAGTTGAGATGAATTCTGTATCGGGGACGGTTTTTGCTTGGTGAAGAGATGTGCTGGTATCACCTGTAAATGTTCATCGTATGAATTGTTTTCGTTTAAACTTAATGTTATATTGATCATTACGTGCTTACCAATGAATTTGTCCCAGACCCGTCTGTAATGTCATCAAAGATATTGTTGGCGAATTTCGGGGTGAATTCGGACATCTTTTGTTTAAAGTTGATCACGGACGGATAAAATAAGATCTAAATTGATCCAACTGCCAGTTAGTACTTGTAACAGGTCATGAAATACCAAAGATATAAAATGGGTACCATTGGAGCTACTATAATTTCGTCGTACGTCTTGAGCTGATATTTCCTGGTTGGCTCGTTTGGTGCTCGTACAAAAAAGTCATATAGTTGCACAATTAGATTTGCCTATTGATCACCCAAAATTGGAACCAATCGATGAGATTTATTACGTGACAATATGTACTAATGTGCGACAACTATACATGCCTCGTTTAATGAACAAAATTTCTGTTTCATGTCCTCTGCCAGTAGCCAGTCGAACGATCTGTTTAAATCTATATCTCTATACGGAAACTTGCTTTTTTTCAACAATTGCACAAAAAATCTTGTAATGTCATCGCCCGCATAATTTAGAGCAATCCTAAAATGGCAAATCACGAGTCTGTTAATCGCCTATTCAGATTACATGAATCCACGCCTATATATCTTACCGTGAATCCGGTATAATCATGCCGTCTTCAACGCACGAGACACTAGTTCTCTGTGCTCCAATGTCAACCACACATGCTAGGGACATCCCTGCTCCAAAGGTAACACAGACAGACTCTTGTTGGACAAAAGCACGTCGAAAACCCATATATCGTAATAGCATGTTCATCATTTCCGTTACCACCACGCGGTTGTATATATCTGGAATGACCAATATCACAGAGTAATTCTACAAAGACGCAAAAAAAAAGTGTGAGACAAGACACGAATAAAGAGTGCCATGAGGTGGGGTGGGAGAGGAGAACACAATATTTCGGCAATACATTACTCGAAATTCTTTTCTAGCGATGTGAAGATTCTGCTGAATCACTTCCGTCCATATTGTTTCCAGATCACCAACAACCGACTTGATGGAATCATAGTCTCTGGTGTTAAATTCTCCGTATTGAATAGGATATCGCACTTTATAAGAAGTAGCAGTAGTCGGTAACCTTAATGCCTATCATAATAACATAATAAAATCATTAGTAAACCATCGTTGTCATCATTCGACGTTATCACTACAAATTTACTCAATCAAGTACCTTCTCACCAATATAAAAGTCAACGTCTTCGTCAACGGCCGTCCACTCTACTTTGTATGGATCGTTATGATCAAGGATAATCTCTGATTGTATACTCCTATTAAATGAAGTCACTTGTGACGTTGCATTAGCCACCGGACGACGCTTGGCAGCCTTCATCCTCTCTTTTAATTCTTTCTTTAGTTCTTCCACTATTTGTTCAGATTGCTCCTAATTTACATATGAATCACGATGTAAAGACAAGTCAGCAAGTTAAACCACGCGTCAACGATACATCCAACTCGTAGTCACTGTGTGACGTCCATATGCCTCGCCACCTCCTTCTCCAAACATTTCTCAACTAACTAACCTCTTCTTCATCCATGGCATCTTCCGTAACGTCCGACTCGCGAGAAGAATCAGATCGACCACCATCAGGGGACGACTTGCGCTCATCATCATCACGATGTGCTTTATGCTCCTCTCCTCTCGTATTCGTTTCGTCTCTATTTCTGTGCGCATTGTCAGCATTCTGATCTCCACCTATTTCGTTGCTGGACTTTTCTGACTCGCTGGACCCGTCAGTCACTTTAACGTTTCTCATTTTTCTCGCGATAACATGTGGCACGACGGCGTAGGGAATGGCATCGGAAGCGCGACCGATCTTTAGATTTTTTGATCCCGGATGTATAACCAATGTTTTGGAGCCTTCTACTTCAGGCTTTTAAAAAGGTCAGGGCACGCTAAAATTTTCTTTCAAATTAATCTAGTTCTCCTACCTCATTGTCCTCGCCCTCAGACCTTGGCAGTACGTCCGACTCTGTGATTTCACCTCCGTCGTCCTCACTCTCCTTTGTGTCTTCGCTGTCTTTTCCTCCGATCGACTTTCCTTGTACTCGCTGAAAGTAAGATGTATCGTGTCTCAAGAATTTTGACGTTACGTACTTTGTAACGACAGATGGCTGAGCAGCGAAGCTGGTAAACTTCAATTCGGGACGATACGGCTTGTCTATTACCTCAGTGGACGATGGGGATAGTTGAGGTGTGGAAGCGCGACTACCTGATGCCTGTGATCGTGCTGGCGGTTTGGCTACCATGACGTATATGAATGAATACAAGCCAGTGGCGATAGAAGCTTTCTATTTTGCTTGTCTATATTAATATGACGAAAAAGTTGAAGGTCTAAAGACTTTGTGCATTCGCGTATCTATTCACAAGAGCGTATGACCAAAATCTATTTTGGAAGGTTTCCTCTCTGACGTAAGATGGGCTCTGCATAATGGTAATAATAAAGATGAAGATGAAATTATATAACTTTATTTTTGCAGTAGTGGTTGGCGATCAAATCCCTGGATGAGTTTGTCTTTATGGATGTGTGACAGATCAGATTAGTAGGTAACGCGCACACATAATAGACGGATTCAGCTTTTGTAAGACTTAATTTCTATTTTTCAACAAACAAACAAACATTATTGATTTTCAAGAGTTTGCGTCGTAGGAAGACAAGGCAAGGCTCGCTCGCTTGAAGGATCAAGTGACCCACAGTAGATGAAACACGATAAAAAAATCTCAGCAGGTATCTTATCCACAACACACTTGTACATATAACATGTGCCAACGGACAAACATGTAAACATGATGCAAATTCAGGTTTCGACAAGTCGCGATATTCCATTATGGTCTGTTGCCATTTGTTCAACGTTCTCTCTACAAACCAAAGCAAAAAAGCACAGATTATTATAGATACCGTGTTTAGCACGCCCACCTATGCACGTGAACTAAAATGGAAAAAACAATCTCACACCCCGTAAATAGCCCCTGAACATGACTGATATTATAAATAATTATCTGTCAAACAGTGAACATTCACGTTACGATGTGTTCAAAGACATGTCAATTAACTCATACTATTACATAACTTTGCTGCAAATATTGTTTAATGGTGTGCTGGGAGATGAGTGAGAAGAAAAATTCTGATACTAAATACCAAAGGGCAACGTAGTTAGTCAATTGCTATCGTTCTCCCAAAAAGGCGCGATAGAAAGGAAAGCCTCAATTGATTACACAACTGTAAACATCGCAAGCAGATGTGACATCTATTTTTAAAAGGCGGACATGACCGGCTGTCCGACTTGTCGAGAAAGTGGTTTTACCGAGTTTACCTATGAAATAAGACTTTGTCAATAGCCTGAATGTCGCATTCGGCAAAAGATGCTCCATTAATAAGCGCTTCACTCATGCATTAACAATAGATGCTATTCGCTTAATTGTTATCGCATTAACGTTGAACTAGACTTACGTTTCTCATTTTCGCTAATAATTTAACACACTACTTGTAAACATGGCCTAAAAATATTTCGAAGTGTCTGTTGATATATTGATAGAGAATTGTATAGTACTAGGATAATGCGCATAGTTCAAAGACAATCCTTCCATTTCAACAACACAAGTCCCGTTGTTGCGGTAGTCGCTTGCCTACATAAAGAATTTACCTTTTACACTCGAACTCGGCATGCGAATACCCAAAACATCCGATTTACCCTTAAAAAGACTCTGCATATTATGGTTTTTCGGCAGTTTGTTTAACAATTTTGGTCTGTATTCACAATGTTACCAAATTCATTCTTATTCTAATCTACCCACTTTTCGGAATCGAATAGAAAAAGGGAACATCGTGATCACATAATCAGGCACCCAAAATTTCCTGCATAGAAAATTCTACGAACGGGCCGACTGCATATGAAAACACTGACAATAAAATACTTTATTCACAGCATTCTCGGGGCAATTCGCGCTTCTGATAACATTTAACTATTTCTGTGTCCAAGTTAAAATAATATGGTAACTTTGTAACGGGTTTCGGATCCAAATCAAGCAGTTTGGCCCTGTATTCGACGTGATCTAAAAAGTTGCCAACTTCAAGTCTCTTGACATCATCGCTATTAAAAAGCGAGCCGCTCAAAGTGCTATCAGAATTGTCGTCTGGTTTTCGGAAACTAAACATAACAGAGCAATCTTTCAGAGTGGTAGATAACAAGAATTCATACAATAATTGTCGTTGTTCGTCCAGAGTCATGTCTTTCAATGCAAGCGGCCCAGCAGCTGAAATTGGGTAAGAATGGGAAGATTAACCGAGTGCGGAAAAGTGAAATAAAGCAGACCTTCGTAAAGTAGTTAAGCAAAGATAATTACGCATATGACTAGTCTCTTGCGTTCGTTGAAGATACAATTCAACAGTCTTTTTCCATTCTTCCAATTTTGGTTCGAGTAATTGTCCTTGTTGAATTAAATCGAGCATGTATATTCCCTCGATATCCAGCGAATCCAGCGTTTTTTGCAAATAACGTAGCCGGTCAAAAAGCCCTCGCTCGTTCGCAATCGCCTTTATCAAAAGATCTATCAAAGCCTGATACAATGTATTGCTGTAAAAAAATTCATTTCCCTGGTTAATTAATTCCGATCGAATAAAATTCATGATCCCTTCTCGCTTTTTATTGATCGCAAGTATGATGCCACTGTAACCCGAACATGACTAACCTTTGATGGGAATCATTCACAGGGTCGTCAGTAATTTGAAAGAATTCGTTGAGCCTCGTGTGCCATCCATCCTGCATCGAATTACCATGTGTTAGATATATCAGCTGAAAAAGGACTAGATCAAATGTATGAATGTAGAATTAATACCTGTCCAATATCGATCTTCTCTCCTTGTATGAACAACTTAAACTTATTCCCGGCAAGCTTTATTAATTGTGGTAGTGACTTCCGTAACCTTGACTCATCACAAGAAAACAGATCGAGTGGACAATAGTCTATTATCTCTTCTGTTTGATCACCTTGCATGCGTCTGAGATGCTGATGCATGCAGGTTCTGCATGTGAGTCGCTTTACAGAATTCTCTGGTTTGATAAACGAAGATGTGGGTAAAAATCCCCATTTAGGCTACATTATAAAATATTAATAAGAAAAAAAGTATTGGGAAAGATGAGGGTGGTGCGGGTGTGTGTGGAGGAGGGTCAGGAGTGGGAGAGAGGGGGAGACGGCGCGGGGTCAAAAAAAAATTTTTTTTTCTTTTATTCAAGTCTAATGATGCACCTTAAGTTCCACTGCCAAAGTGACCCCTGCGCTTGACGTAAATACAGTATAGTCGGGCATCAACAAAGCAAATTCTTGGTGTATATCGATTCCGGCATGCCTTCTTTTAGCAGGACGGAAGGGCTCTATTGCTTCCGCAAGAGATTGTAAGAATTCTGGTGTTACTTGTAACAATTTCTAAAAAATGTTCTTTTGATCAGTGTCTTACGTTAAAAGCCGCACAGACAAGACAAAAAACTTGGCACATACCGTCTCACCAGTATACTGATTGCCAAACAATGGAACCAATACGTCGCGAGTATACGATATAAGGAAGGAGGGCATCTCGGGCGTTTGCTGCTCACCATGCATAAGGACGCCGCCTTTACGCAAACGCAAAACCACACCTCCCTTGTTTCAAAGATGCGGTAAAAAGCATGAGTAACATGCGTTCACGACGCACATAGAGTTAGGAAGCAAAACATACGAATCTGCCGTGCGGACTCCTTAGGGCCAAAATGACATTGGCGTTGCCCTCGCCTTTGTAGCGCCAAAGCGTTGGGTTGCAGAGTTCGGGCACCGTCTCAACATGCATATCCCAGACCATTTTCAAGAACGGTCCAACGCATAAATAGTTAAATATGTAACTGTGATTGACAAATATGGTTAGCAACGAATCATGCAAGTTTGCATTCGAATAATCACAGAAATATAAAGCACACACATCAATTTTTTTAGCCCAAAGCCTTTTCCAAAAACCCTTTTCACTTTGCTCCGCTTAACCTAAAGAGAATTAAGAGAGTAACAAAATGTCACAGCGTCAGGTTTTTGTTTCGGGAACTTTTTATTTACCGGTAGGTAGGGTCTACATGAGGACGCGTTTGGTATATACTATAACAAGGCCCGTTGACTCTGATTACCGACTTTCACATTCACAGGCGAGAGCTGTTGTGCGAGAATTATACAAACGTCTCGGAGACACTGTATCAAAGGTGCGACTCGGAACCCATATAGGGCAAATGCCTTTGGACTTGGCGCGAGGCGGCAAGATATGTCGAATAGACCCGGCAAATATAGAGAATGTAAGGAACGCTTTGGAGGATGTGGAAGCAGCCTTCCTATGGCAGGCGCCAAATGAACCCGACCATTTGTTGAGGGACTTTATTGATGTAGCAGAAGAGAAGGGTGTGAAGAACCTTGTTATTTTATCATCGTATCATTCTCACCCTAATTCAGGTCAAGAGATAGAAGCATACGTATCATCCAAATCTATTGCTCAGTACACGTTGCTTCGTGTACCATTTTTCACGCATCATTTCGACATTTATAAAAACACCATTATCAACGACAAGATTCTACCATTGCCGATTGGTACGGAAGGCAGCTTCGCGCCATTAGATGACCGAGATTTTGCAGAAGTGGTTGCTACTCTCCTGGTTTCACCAAATGACAATCCGCATCATCAGGCAACATATACGCTGACGGGCCCCAGACTTTACACAGGTCCAGAGTTGGCAGTTCGATTATCCGTAATTATAAATGACCATGTGACATTCCTGGGGACGTCTTTAAATGAGGCCGACAAGTATTTGAGTAACATTCTCCCTCAAGAAGACGAACAAAGTAGACAGCGTCATTTGGAGTTGTATCGTGCAATACGAGAGGGTGAATGTCAGGTGAGGACTGAAGACGTCACACGGATATTAGGCGACGAGAAGGTACCGCGGGATATCGAAATATACTTTGGTGATATAATAGTAAAGATAATAAGAGGATATTGAATAATGGGAAGGGGTGGGGAGGACAAAAAGTTTAAGGTGGTGGCGTTGCGATAATAGATATAGACTTTGAAACATTCTCACACCGGTGACCGAGTAATTTCAAGGGTAATAGGTTAAATCATTTATTGTTTCATGCTTTCAGTTTAGATCTTAATGTAGTCAATAAGAAAATACTATTATTAATAACGAGGCAAGCTTTCGCCGACAGACGAGAACGCCATCATCTTCGACATACATAATAATAATTGATTTACTATACACCCTTATCGTCAGTATTTAAATGGTATTACCCTTTTTTGGGACTGCAAGCACTAATTGGATTAAACTAAAAATAATAATAAATGAACCTAGTTGACCGCCAAGAATAGTAAAAGATGAAGATTTTTATATCAATATCACGTGATTGTATGCAAGCCGATGTGCAACGTTACTATGAATCTCTCGATTTCAATCAGAAAGAAGACATTAACATCATTTAACGTTAAATTCGATCTAGACATTATCCAAACTTGCAAGACAATAGAAAACCTTGTCCGACAATGCTTTGTCATGAAAATTATCTAAGATCAAGAAGCCTTTCCTCCAAAGGGAAAATGGTTTGTTCCGATTTGCGTGTAATTATAGTAAATATATATGTGGGAGAACCACGTTTGATACTATTATTAGGATGTCTAAACATTCAAGTCAAGCCATGCATGCAGTGAATGCTTTGTCAAATGTCGTGAGAATGACTGTGCCGATATAACATTTTTTTTCCCCGATGGATCGAATCATCCACCGTAGTGAGTAATCAATCCCCAATTACTAGTCAGCAACACCAGTCAGCATCAGCAACACCAGCAGTCAGCAAGCAACACTAGTCATTGTCAGTATTGAAAATTTGATCAAATTGTAACGTTTCGCGAGAAATGGTTTTGTCAAGAAGAATGTATATTTAGACATGACCCTTTCAATAATTAGACTTTTTTGTAACGGAACCCATGAACACACGGAGAAGCACTTGATCTTAAAGTTGTGGCCCAGCTCTTGCGTACTCCTGCTAATCCTATTGTATACACACAAATGTGAAAGTGAATGCAGCAGTACATTAAGTCTTAGGGGTGATGCATAATGGCATATGGTGACATATTAACGTTAATATATTCCGTGAGTAAAAAAGGAAATACAAGGGAAATGAGGATACAGTGGCGTCTTAAAGATGTACGCAAGGGGTAATGTGGATATTGTAGGGGGAGGTTGCTGCAGCTTATTCTTGCGCCATTTGAAACTGTTAAACCTTAATATAATCGTTGGTTGGTTTTTTTTTATTTTTGTTGCTTTGAATCTGGGCGAATTGGCCAAGATAAGAACATATTTAGAAGAACGGAGAGGATTTCGGTTTGCATACAACCAAGCGCTCCATTTTCTCAATTGAAATAATATTGACAGTCCCTCCACCCAAACCCTTATCACGGAGACGCGGCTCAACTGACAATTATTTGAATTTGTTTAATCACACCAAATGATTGCATCTTACATTGCATACATGCATTTTTTTTTGTTATCTACCTACACAACTACAACTCATCCTTTGTCGGTAACTGCTCTTTTACTTTTGAAGCAACGCTTTCGTATTTTTGGCCAGTGGCGTCGTACGCATCCGCAAATTTCTGACGTAAAGCATCAATGAAATTATTCACTTGCTCCTCAGACAAGTCCTTTGCATCCTTCACGTCCCCAAGCTTTTCGTCCATAGTCTCTTTTACTATCCTTGCCTGTTCCTTGGTCAAATTCTGAGTAGCCACCAACTTGTCTTGAAGTTCCGAAAGCAGTATAGAGATCTGCTCCGATGATGCATCGCGCGATTTTTTAAACGTGTCCCTCAAATACTCTGCCAATCGGTTGAATCGATTTTCTTGAGTTTGTTTCGTTTCAAGGATCGTTTGTTTAGTCTGGTCGGTAAGAGAATTGGCATCGTCTCTTGCCCTACTCAAGTAATTTGCAGCGGCATTCTTAATAGCATCGACTTGTTCTACTGTATATTCTTTCCCATCCGCTAGTTTCTGGCCAATCTGATCGGTTACGCTTTGAATCCTGTCCTGCGTGAGTTGGCGATAGTCGTTAATTGCCGCGAATTGCGACTTTATCTCGGAAACGACTTTGTATGCTAATGAACCAATAGCATTGTACAGCTCTCTACGAAGACGATATAATTTACTGCCTGTCGTATTATACGTCGCATCGAGGGAAGCCAAGAGTTTATCACAAATGGCCTTGGCCTGATCAGCTGACATGTCCTTGGACGAAACGAGCTGTTCGTGAATATCGTTGATAATAAGAACGTATTGGCTCCGAATCCTTGATTTGGCAAATCCGGCACTATTATACAAGTCTTCACATTTGTCTTTTAACCAATCGGTAGAGACGTCCTTTGAATTTTTATAATCTTCCCTGATTCGACCGAGACTTTCCCTCGCGATTTCATCCCTCTTTAACTTTGCGAAAGCATATGATCGGCCAATGTCTTGAATAGCCTTGTTGATCTTGGCATCGGTCGACCCGAGGTTAAACTTGATTTTCTCGAGAGCTCCTGCCATTTGATCCTCGTTTAAGCCAATACTTTCTCGCACATCTTCAATGTTGCTAGCAGCTTTATCCTGGAACGCTTGCAAATCGTTCTGCGATGCATCCTTATATTCATTAAGGACTGCGGTATACACAATGAGAACTAGAGAATCATTTCAATAAAGGTTTAGCAACCTCATGCATTATTACTCACGTTCTTTCAGATACGTTCCAACACGATTAGTAAATTCGCCAACTGCCTCATCCACAGAGTCCCAAGTTTGTTTTGTTGTTATCCGACTGTTTTCCACTAAATTAACCAGGTCTGGCTTTTGTGTAATCCCTTCGAAATTTATGTCGTGTTCGGCCAGCCATAGTTTTAAATTGTCTGTAGACCACGTTTTGGGTTCATTTAAATCTTTTATTTTAAAACCAAAGGTGATGTGGTAGAAATTAGTGTTCAAACTACATGACAAATATATGCTATGAATTTGAACTTGTCAACCTACTCAGCGTTGTACACGACACAAAACCCAAGACTAGGAAAAGACAAATGAATGCCGTAGTCATAAAACGTATATCCGTTCTGGCTTTCATATTTGTTCATTGCATCTTCTCGACTTGAGAGGACACCCGTCTTTTTATTATGATTGAGGAATTACGATCATGACATAACACTTTCGTCACAATTCGGTTTCGTAAAAAGTTGGCCCCTATTGACTTTTGGACAAGGGCGTGCAAAACTTTAGCCACAATTTCCATTGTAACCGTTTATATCGCAGTTCGCTCAGTACTACGCAGTGTGGGTAAGTGATCGACACACCAACCGCCATTAAGAGTAGATTCTACACTAACCGGGTGATCAAAACTTTATATTAATTAATTAATTCTTTTCTCTGTTTATAAGCCATTGATTACATAACTTTTGTGTATTGCCATAAATACTATCGATCTTATCTCTTTACATATAAACATGATAATGGGTTTATGGCAAGCAAGTATACGCATTTGAATGATTGTAACGGATACAATTGCTCGCTATGGGTAATTCAACAATGGATCAAAGAACCGATTGTCAAAAGCTCAAGTAGATTATAAATTGCCTGCTGAACATACAGTAATTTTATATTGAGAATATCGTACATGATGTGAAGCTAAAGCCATACACTAACAATATGTTTGGTAAAAAATTTTCACAAATTGGCGCTGAACGAAAACAGGTACGGCTCAATGAGAAAATAGAATGGATGGGCATTCTTAACCGTTCTAAAATCACAAATAAGTTACGAGAAACGATTGGTAATATTGAAGAGTTTCAGACACTCCGTAAGATAACCCGATATCCAGCGTACTTTAAATTATGTCACTTCAACTGGAAAAAAGAAACGTCGGAAATATTGTAGAATCAGCTAAAGTTATTGTAGCTATCGATAGTTATAACTCATTAGAGATCGATTCCGGATACGAAATACTCTGTTCTGCAAAGGAAATCGGATATATAATAATGCACACGCGCTTCTCCAGAAAATATCAATGAAATTTCTCAACCCGGTAAAACTTGCAACGAAGAATATACGTCCCAACAGATATCGCTACTTTAGAATACATACCCCGCGAAAAGCGGGAAAACCAATCGGCCTTGATTATGAGAATTCAAGAGATAGAGGTTAATAAATAACGTCTTTAATTGCAATTTTACGTATCGCAAAAATATTGTCATTCAGGCAATTAGCAAACCCCTAACATGATATGCAAAAAGCGTATAAATGAGATTTCCTTCTTTGTATTCATACAACTGAAATGGTTACCTGAATTTAATGTACTGATGTAGCAAACAGACCTAATCCTATTGTCTGCACGATCAAAAGTAGTGCTAACGACGAGCAGCCGGGCTGGTTAGGAGTTTTGGTGATTATTTGTTGATGAGTAGACTTTTTTTTTTGTACGCAGCACAAGTATTAAGAAACGTTCCAGCACGAGCCTCGGATTTAATACTGATTTTTGGCTCGGTTAGTTGCTCCTGCTAACAATAACTTTCAGAAAAAACCTAAAAAATGTACAAGTACTTATATTGATATTGATATAATTTTTTTTTCCCTTGTTGGGAAGCCAGTTTTCCTCAACTGAGATAACTTTTGCCCCATACTGCTTTTGAAGGTAGTGGAGCCAGAAGAAGTCACATTCAATCAGAGCAGTCACAAAGGAATGCTATTGCATCTTCAGCTGGGCTATCAAAACTATGTCTTGCCAAGATCTAGAGAGGGTTTGAAACATTTTATGTAGCTCGGCAAACTTCTCTCTTGGAATTATTTTGCGCAACCTATTCTATTTGTAATTAATAAAACTGTTATTGTATATTAATATATATGGGTAATTACATATATTTTTATATTATATTAGTTCTTTATAAAGAGCAGATCTCTTTGAGAAAGGCAGAAAATTCATGGACTTTGATTAAAGGCCTTTTGGAATGAATGCAATAACGCCTTTTTTTTCGCATAATTTGTGGATTTTCATAACCACTTTGCTAAACAAAACTGAATCCAGCTCAGAATTGTTATCAAATAACTTATTAAAATTCTCCATACTTGTATTTCGATTGTCTTTGATTTACAAGTGATTGGATTATAAGGAGAAAAAGTACTAGGGATAAGAGCAGTAATTTGCAGAAAATTTGATGGTGACAACGAGCCTTTTAAATAATTTTTGTTTGCTTTTTTATAGAATAAATTGTTCGATAACGATGCGATGTTGGAAAGATTATATACAGTAATTCGATTTTCTAAGATGAAATATAAGTGACAGGTCGTGTTACTTGCGCCAATCTGATTGCGTGCAACGTTACGGTTACAGATTGGGAGGCCCGACAATTAACCACCCGAAAAAGTATAATGATACAAAATGAACAAATGCATCATCGTTTGGATTGGCTGCCTCCCCCAATAGTTTTCTTTTTATTAATTTCATACTTTATAAATACATCATGTCCCCCGTTGTTGATAAAGAACTCATGGACAAATTTGTCCTGAATTGACGTCATATTAATGATAACATAACAATAATAAAAAACAGCTATTTATTTATGTTTCTAGCTTTCGTATTTTTTATAAGTTGAGGTTAATGATTGTTTATTAGTTTTTAATTCCGTTCTTGATAAATTTTATAAGTAGTTTTTTCTTTATCTAGATAGTCCTGAAAGTTTGGGTATCATTGATTTAAAATGTATAACGCATTTGTTCTTTTTTAGAATGCTTCTTAATAGTGCTATAATTAGTTTTATATATATATTGGAGGCATTCACTTCGCCGACATTTATTCACTGACAAAACATTAACATTCTAATGACGTAGAAGAACAAAATAAAAAAATTTTTCACAAAATTTTGTTGGAAAAGTATCGAGATATGAATTTGAATTTTTGTAGCAAAAATTGCGTATGTTTATAGAGGTAAAACATTTGATGTTTGTAAAATTTGCTGGAGCCATCCGATCGATCTGAAACTTTGCACATTATCAGGGTTTGTTATACACTATACATATGAAAATTTTCAAAGCGTTAAATTATTCCTGTCTTGAATTAGGACCGTTCGGATACTTATGACCCCTATTGTATATAGTATATTCTATTTTTAGACAAATTTGTCTAGAGGACAAAAATTAAACATTCTAAATTTTTGTGTTTGTACTGATTACGCAATCATGAAATTGTATCAATCTAACTTTAAATTAATCATGTTTTAGAACTTATTATTATGGTTACTGAAAATAAAACTTCGGTAGTGAAGAAAAGTCTAAAATGTAATAAATGTTTGTAAAATGACACTGCAAATAATAATAAGGTGTTAAATATTAATATGGTTACGTTACTAAAATTAAATCTATACATTTACATTGCATGATTGCATGGTATAATTCATAAATTTTGTGTTACTTTGTGACTTTTGGAGAGCACTGTACATGTAAAACTGGTATTTATATTCAGCCTTTATTATAATTATATGAATATTTTCTTTTATTTTAATTTATAAAAATTATAAATAATAAATACAAATAAACTCCCAGCTATTGCTTTTTCTGCTTTCTCTTCATTGGGGTTTCTACAGTGTGTGATGTCCAGATTTGTCTGCTCTTCATCTATCATTTCATTATCTAAAGCAAGCTGCCTGATATCACTCAGCTTCTTCACCTCAAGCATTGCACCATTCTAAAAATTTATAATTAATTAAATTTGCATAATATAAATATTAATATGATTTAGTATTAATAAGCAATTATAATTACCCTTAATATATTCCAAAATCTGTCAACCAGATTTTGGATCTTAATCTGTTCATCCACGTCTCCTCGGAAGGGTACTTCCAGCAAACAAATTGAACTAACAACATATACATGTGGAAATGGCAAATTCATAGCGAATATTTTTACAATATTAAATATTTCCACAAGATTGCAGGCCATATACCACCATTTTTCATGCAATCTCATATGCCTGTTGGCTCAATCTATCCCGCATGATTGCCAGTAGGCGATCATCAAGTATGTCCTTCATGCCACGAAAGAGCTTGCATCTATCAGTGTAGATCTTGTCCTCATCTGGTTTGAAGGGTTTCCCTGAAAATTCACCTATGGCAAGTTCCCACTCCCTTTTGTTCTCATCACACCACATCAGATCATAGTCGACCTTGTGGCCAGGTTGATCCTCCTATGTTATTTTTATATAATTTAAATAGTTAGCATTCATAATTTGTAAAATTTTTATATCCTAACTAATAATATTATTATGACATATTATCTTATCACATAAAAGTTCTAACACCAATACTATAGCTCACTCAAATTCAATCTTGAGATTCACACCTACATCTCCTTCCATTTTTTGCTTTGCCATGTGGGCCTTTGAGCTTGCAGAATAATGCTCAGCCCTTAAATAAATATATATAAATACATATTTAATATTAGAATTAATTATAATTAATAATGGTCACTATTAAATTAAGTATTTATATAAACATACCAGCTAGTTTTACATCCCTTCACTGAATCACAAAGTGTTCTAAAAAGGATTGATAGCAGCTCTACAGCCCATGAGTTTTCACTCACAGATGTATCAGTACTTAGTACTATCCATAATATCATATTGGATTATCCTGTCACTAAAAACAAGAGATTATTAACATATTAATATAAATATTATTAATTATTAATTATATGCAAAAAATTTTAATGTGAGCAGACATACAAATCTGTTACAACCCTCAATATTAAATATATATCGTGAGAATCCAACAGGAAATCCAGTTGTGCCAGGTATGATAATGGGTGGTGTGTCTTCAGTGATGGTAGTAGGATTTTCATCAACAGGCACATCAACACGTTGAGCTGGGATGCAACGCATTATCCGCAGCACATAATGTGATTCTGCTGCTGTCCAGTTAATGTAGATTGACTAATATCCTGAGTAGACTTTAAAAACTTTAAGTCCGCCTCAGAAACCTGGACTTTTACATCATTATCATCTACATAAAGTATATTGGAGTACAGTTGATGATTGTAATATGCCTTTAGGTGAAGATCATATGTCTTCATGAGCTCCAATAATACTTAATACTGTCTGGACCACTTTTCCTGATGGCAGAACATTATAATTATGGCCAGCCTGTAAGTCAAATAGTAATAAGTAATGCATAAATTATAGAAAATTTAACTCTGTTATAGCAAACTCATCAATTTACACACACACCATAGCCTCTGCCTCCAAATAACCATGGTTGGCCCACTTCTGTACCAACACCATGTCTATTATTATTATTTGTAAAGTAATATTCATGTTAGAGCTGTGGCAATGGATTAAGATAAAACAACAAGAGTCACATACCTAAAAAATTTCTTGCTTCAGGTGGTATTCTATCTTTGTCATTTTTACCCCACTGTTGACACCACCCTACCCAATACTTTATCACTGGTTCTGAAAATTTGTCCCCCTAAAAGAGATATTCAATAAGATTTATACATAATTCAACAAATTTTGGAATATAACTATAATGTGTGATGAAAAGTAATTATTTTATTATGACATACGAATAATACATTATTATAATTAATAATAAGCGGCTCCGTATCATAATGCTGAAAATCATTTCGTCGATGTAATATTTCACTGACAATTATTTCACTGACATATTCACCAACATTATTTCGAAATTATCCTTTTTTTGGTAGCTGTTGTCAGCGAAATGATTGTCAGCGAAATATTACGTCGGTGGAATGATTTTCGGCACGGCGTTTTGATTGCCTCCTAATAAGCAATGTTAATGTGCTTGTATACTAATGTTTATATTAAAATTAATTTGCATTCTTTAAATTTTTTAAACAAAGTGAACATTTTGTATATTTCAATACATAATAACAATAACAATAACAATAACAATAACAATAACAATAACAATAACAATAACAATAACAATAACTAAGGATAGAATTTTTACCTCAAACTCAGCACACAGCCTTTGTCTTTCTACAGAGTTAGATTGGCTCATGAAAACTCTTTTGTACGTGTCATATTCCGCTCTATAGTCTATAGTGGCACGTGGAAAGTTCTTGCCCCGCGATCTTCTTAAAAACTTCGCCAAACACCACTTGTTAATGAAATAAGTTAAATGTTTTTCAGTAGACGAGGTAGACATTTGAAAGTTTGGTCTTTAAGTAATATACGTTTAATCGATTCCACTTTTTTTTGTAACACACTGTATTACTATCTCTACTCTACCCTATGTACACACTACTTCATGTCCCCAACGCCCGATTCACAAAGTCGTTACCTGGCTGCGCCTGCGCCCTCTTCACCTCCTCATTCCGCTTCGCCCACACCCTCTACACTCCTCCACGGCCTCCTACACTCCTCCACGGCGTTCTTCAGCTCTGTCTCCTCCTTCGCACGTCACTCCAGCCCTGCTTCCTCCCTCGCATCGAGATCCTCCCGCTCCTTCTTATCCCTCAACTCGTCCAGCCTTTCTCCCCGATACTTCGACTCCCGAAAACTCTTGAACGCTGCGTTCGCCTTGTCCAGTTCATCCTTCGCTTCATTCTCTTTTTTCTGCCAGTATTCAAGTGTAGCCATGGTAGAGCGGTAAAATTTTTCGAGTGTCGTTTCGGTGAATTGCGCGGAAGTTGTTTATGTGCTGCGCAATGTATAAAATCAATGACGTGTTATTGTGAACATTCTAGACCTTTTCATAATGTAACTATTGTTCCCCTGAATGCCACAACGCAATAATAATATAAATATCGTTTAAAGTAATAAACAAATCTGTCGACTTCCACCACCGATAACACCTACAAAAATGCTTACGTTCACAAGCGAATTTCTTTTTGGAATATTTATTGGCTTCGTTCTCGGCCTGTTGCTCAATGGCATAATTTATAATAGCCAACTCCACAACATGGGAATATTAACAAAGACTTTGAAGTCCAGAAAGTTACCAAAAACGAAACTATCGGCGAACAAAATTTATCTGCCAGATATCGAAACGTTGTGGAACGATTTGAAAAAATTATACGATAAAAGAACCGAGTCGGATCCCAAATTTTCATTTAACAAAATGGCGTTCGAAATTTATAAGTTGCTTAGTGAAGGAAAAGCTGTTGCAGCGTCCACAATACGAAATTTTTACCTACGAAGAACAACCCCGCGGAAAAAGACCATCGAGGCAATCCAACGTTGGATCGACGAAGAAAAGGAAAATGTAGACCACTCAGATGGAGACGGTGAAAATAAAGAAATAGATAATAATAGTGACAGTAAAGAGGATAATGAAACTTAAATTTGCACCAGAGTGACCAAAGAATAGGTTATACTCATTAATCGCTTTGGGTCCGAGTATTTTCCTCCCATGCAATTGCTCTGGTGCTTTTAGTATTATTATATTTTCAAGAGCGTGCATTCAATAATTAAGATAATAAAATTTATGCCTACAAATGTGATCAACACTCAACGAAGTGGAAGCATTGGCGGGAAGCTTTTACGTTAAATTTATTTCCCTTACGTTTCTTCAAGTTTCCGTTTCTTGCTTGGTTTATCATGTGCTGGCGTTAATGCTCGTTTAGTTATGATTTTCCTTTCCTCTTGGTAAATTTCGTAAATGATTTTTTCTTGATCTAGATACTCCTGGAGAGTTAGGGTATCATTCATTTTAAAAACATAAGGTGCAATTTTCTCTCCTTGCTCTTTTTTTAAAATACTTCTAATAGTGCTGTACTTCTTGGGTTCCATGGTCGATTTAATGTAAATTAGTTTCATATTAATATTTTTATATATAGAGATAATCCTATATTAATCATGTTATGGTTTATATTCATCACCTTCTGGTATGATAAAGTGAGCATTAAAATAACAAGTCCATGAGCACCATTATTACTTTTCAAAACGCCATCAGTCACACTGGTCCATTTTACAGCCACATCACAGTCAGCCTCTCATTTATAAATGTTCACTTTGTCTGGTTTTGTTGCAGCATGCCCCATATTACAGTAAGTTTACTTAAAATTAGACATATAAACAATAAAAATTAGTTTGTCTTCACTATCATCACTCTTAGCCACATCAACACATAATTAAATGCTTAATAATAGTGTTAGTATTAGGATAAGGAGCATTTGTGTTCAAAATTTGAAAACAACCTTATGCTAAGGCATAACTCATATTAATATTAATATGGCATTAAATAAATATTATACATAGGGAAACCAAAATTAATAAAATGGTTCCTGTTTAATCCAGTAACCATTATCGGAAAACAATAAATTATGGATCTATAATAATAAGCTTTTGTTTTTGATCTATATAAGGAAACAAGAATAACTTGTCACAGCAGTGATTTGGGAACAATAAAAGGCATCTTCTATTTACTATTTTCAAACATCAGACAATGAGACATGAAAAATTTAGGAGGTCTTTATTTCAGCTTCTTCTATTACTCGTCAGATTTTTCTTTTTGCTGCCATTGAGTTTTTTCGTAGACAATAGCTTTATTCAATGCAACCACAGTTACAGTGACTGGCACCATATGAGATTCGCCATTGTATGCGTTTCCGCCTTTCAATATGAGATTGTACGCGTTTCGCTTTGTATGTGTTTCGCCATTGTATGCATTTCCGTCTTTCAATATGAGATTGTACGCGTTTCGCTTTGTATGTGTTTCGCCATTGTATGCGTTTTCGGTTCCGCCATTCGAATACTGACACCATAAACATATTTAAAGACATATTCCCCAGCTCATTTATCATTCAAAATCGTAAACTCATAAACTCGTTCCTATGCTAACACCACCACCAAAAACCACCACCAAAAACCACCACCAAAACCACCACCGACAACACCACAAAAAGATGCAAGCAAAAGAGGCCCTCAGCTCTCCCAAAGAACTCTTCGGTTTCTCAACTTACAAACGTAAGATCTTATTAGAACGAAAAAGTCGCGGCATGGTCTCAGAAATTGTGGTTACCTATTGTGTCCGACTCTGCCGTGACTTCATCCACTCCCCACATACTACAAAACTCATGGTTCTCGTCAACAAAGCGACCTCCGATGAGCACGGGATATCCCTGCAGTCAAGCAAGGAAGAAGAGTCAGCAGGCCTTGCGACTCGATACGGCAATCTTTCGAATGCAACGAAGAATCAAACGTCTACAAAGCGAAGTTCACAAAAAGAGCGTTGCATTTTTCACTCGCGATTTGGTTCAATCCAGTTATGTGGATGAATACAATGAACTTGGATGGATACTTTACTGACGTAAAGCCGACTCAAATTGACAACGTTTACTGCGCTATTGCCAAACATGAGGATGAAATTTCGCCAACGTCTTGTGGCTAAGGCAGAAGAAGCGTTATTATCCAAAATGAGTCCCACTTCGAAACTTGCAGCTGGTGTGGGAACATTCAAAAAATAGGAGGGTCCGAGATGTACAAATGCCAAAATTGCGGAACTGTAAAAAATTCTCCGGGCATTGCTTGATGGAGCCTTGATTCTCTCCGGAGATCATGCAGGAAATAGTAGTAATTAGTAATGTCTATTGATATGTTACAATTCATCCGCTTTTTGGTACAAAAATGCCGATGAATATATCAAATGTTTTAATTGCGGACAATAATCGTCAGTGAAAGCGTCCCCATATAATTGCAGTATCCACATTAATTGGACTTGACGAATCCATTCCTCAGTATTAGGGTTAAATTCACCAAAAGATCGAGTTTGTATAGCAAAGTCACTAGGACTAGTGGAACACGATTATTTTAACTCGAAACGCGGATTTCAATTTGTACTACAGTTTGACGTTTAGTGTGTATATAATGAACACTCGATGAATTTAGGAGATGTTTTTATAAATCAGTATTAATTTACCTTATTTACTCTAGTTACTCCAAAAGAATCATTGCCTTTATTCTAAAAGAAACACTTTTAAGAGAGGTTCGAGGCCTGTTAAGGATATTATTAAAATTGGGACGGGACTTTAAAAGAGCCCGATTTTCAAGAGCCACATTTAAATAACCCGCTGATGCTAGTGTAATTTAAAACACAGAAATGCTTAATATAATGGCTTTGAGTTCTAGAATTTCTCCCACGTAATGTCTAGTCTTTGAAGACTAAACTGTGAACTGGTTATCGTAACAGGTTTTTACCATCATGACAACCACCCCGGAAAATCAAGATTATTTGCTACCATTTAAAAGCAGTTTAGCAACCGCTCCTAATTCTTCTCTGTGGGCTTGTATCAAAGCTTGCAATTAATGAACTGAAGTTTCTGGAGGACAAACGTTAATTACTGTTCTATATACAATACGCAGACTTGATAATGCCCAAGTACCTTATTTACCGTCAGTAAAATTAATCCTTTACACCAAGCAAAAACATGGCAGGACTGCAATTCGACAGTCTAGTTTTTCAAAAGTTTAGTTAATGAATGTGCTGGTTTTTCTATGGACCCAACACAACGGACGAAAATTTTTATGAACGATCAGCTACTTTTTACATCAGACTTTGGTACAGTTAAACATACTCTATTTTTAGCATAAATTCATAGAAAGTATACACAGCGCCAAATTTTAAAAGACGTTATCTTCAAAATCCAGGAATATCTAGCGCAAGGCTTGCGTCGTTATAGCTCGCACGCTATTGCGCCAAGGAAAAGCCCGTCAAAGAGAATCGAGGATTGGAAATCCGCTTGATCTTGGATCAGCTTTAATTGATCGTCACATCTACAACACCGTTTATACCTATAAGTAACGGAAAATAATAATACACAGTGATAAAAGCTCTATGCTTAAATTCTCAGCACAAGTTAAAAACTTTATCAAAACTATTATTATGCCGACAACAAATTTTCGATAAAACATATAAACAAGCGTAACGTATGTGTCTAATTCCAATCGTACTATATTTGATTAGCATATATAGGTTTCCGAAAAGTAATTACGGGTGCCTTTGTTCTGAAATAATAAACAGGCATAATAAGTATGTCAAACTTATGTAAGTGTACGTTGTATTATAAAAATAATACGCTTTTATCGGCTATCAATTTAAAGTGTGCAGTTACTCGAGTAGCTGATGCTTAAAGGCGTTTCAAAGTAGTCAATTGGCATCATTATTTAATCAGACCAATACAAACAATAGAACTGCCAATATGCTTTTATCTAACGGCGTTATATTTAATCAATCGGTTCAAGAAAACAGGCTAATGTTAAGATTCTAATGTTCAAATTGGCTTATTTCAAAGGAAAAGGTTTCTATTAACAACAAGTTTTATTCCTTCGAGAATAATACGTTACGTTTATCTGCACTTTCTGTAAGAATGTTATACACAAATTTCTATAATCTGCCAATACTTTTCTGAAACGATTAAAGTCATAAACTTGGCTTGGGAGATGCGTAGCTATACATGTATAATTGCATGTTTCATATTATAGCGATTATTGCATACGGTATGTAGATATTTTGAAAATAAAGATTTTCACATGATAACAAAAATTATTGCCAAGTGCGTGCAAGGTATAACAGAAACAAACATAAGAAAACAAAGTTACACAAATCATATTTCTATCTATGTGTGACGTATAACATTTTTGTTCCAGAAATAACGATTACATCCTTCCTTTTTTCTTTTTTGAAGACGAGCACAGCACCAAATAAAGTTTTATGCTTACGTTACTAATAGATTATCTTGTTCTTAGCACTCAGGATAACCAGTAATGTTTTAATTGGCATCAAGCACAGTCGAATTAGCGATCGTGATCATATTATTAATCAAATTTATGCGAATAACAAGTATATGGTATACAGGGATAGTTTGCGACTCAAAATAAATTTGATCCAAAGATGGATTTATGAGACATATTAATATGGTTGGCTCTCTATCTCGCTCGGTGTAACTATAATACGTAATAAAAGCTAACGTATGCACAGTATGTTCTTTCCTTATGAGCTATATAACATGTGGCAAGCACATAATGGTTCGTCTCAACGTTCTATTGTATGGTTCGCTTGTCCCCATAACTAATAACGTGCTTTACTAAATATAACTGCCGTTTTTACTCAAAACCAGCCATGTTGATTCAATATTAAATTGTGATCGCCCCTGTGTATTACGCTACAAATGCAGGGCAATTTCATAAAAGGCAATGATAATGTAACACGATAATGCAAACATATTTTATCTCCTGAAAGCAAAATCCTTTATGGTAAAAGTCATACGATTTCCGCCAAGCCTCTCTGATGCCAAAGTTAGTCTGGTGAATATTAACTGGCTGAAGAGAGAGAAAACGTTGAGTAGCGATCGATGAGAATAATATCCTGCCAAGAACAGTATTATGTAAATACCAAGACATGTTAGAATCCTATGTGTGTGTGTATGTATGTGTGTGTGTGTGTGTGTGTGTGTGTGTGTGTGTGTGTGTGTATGTCGATTCCGATTTCGCGTTCTCATCTCTTCGACATGTTATTGTGGCACTCCTCTCACAGTGATGGTCACTACTGCGATGATTGTCGTGCTAATGAACGTAGATTTAGAGGAAAAGTTCTAATCACGCTTAATTGGACTCTTATAACCACGTGTACATCGTATAAACAGGTTAATTTCTGGTTTCACGATCTAGAACCTTGTCGATCTCAAAAGATTATGAGTTGTGTCTTGATTCAACTCAACTCGCAACAAATATGATGAATTATCGCCATTACTTTTTAACAAGACTTTGTCACTATACAAGGCAATTATAATGATGGCGGAACTTTTTAGCCGGGTTTACTGAGTTATTAGAATTTACGGGTGAATTTTGAATCCACTATGATACAAATGACTTTTTAAGGATACACAATACTGTGTTGTGTTGTTATACAACTTCCGACTATTGGTCTCTTTTGTTTGGGTAAAGACAAATCCGTTATAGGATGTGCGGGTGTTTGCATGGTTTAAATCTTTTCGATTGGTTCTCAAGCTCGAGGTGCCTTGCAGAAAACAGTTGATTTTCAACTAGGTAAACTTCATTGACTGTCGCTACTAACAGAGATTAAACCATCTATGGCATCGTCTAGCGATCTATTTCCACACAAGACGATTCTACTCTGCTAATATGGAAAATTAAATAACATGCACACTATGCATGAAGCTTTTTTCTCACGAATACATAGATATAAGGATAGCAGGGCAAAGGTTGAGAGCTTGATGTTCGAGAATGACTATAATGAACACTTGTCAACGTCGACAAAACATTTACAAAACAAGGAATTTTCCATCTTTAGTGTTGTATGAGATATTTAGCATGTTTACTGAGGACACTACATCTGATTTGAAGACATTATACGCTTGCGCATTAGTCAGTAGACAATGGTGTATAGATGCTATTCCATATTTATGGGCAAATCCGTTTATAAACCCAAGAGGAAAGACCCCGCTCTCCACTCTGCGTCGATTACTTACTTGCAAAGAACGAACAAAACTCGGGATCGCAGCGTGCGATAAAGATTGTCATTTGGAGAGCGGGTGTGATTGCGATAACAATGATGCGGCGCAGTTAGCTTTCAACTACCCCGAATTCATCACAACAATAAATCTTCACCGTTTGACAGATTGTTATGAACGCGAATTTGAAAATAACGAGTCTGCCAATACGATGAGGGTAATACTTGAACTGCTTGTACGGCATGGCACTCGATTAAAAGTATTGGAAGCAGGTTGGGACGAAGGAATGATTTTCTTTGAATATAAAGTCCTTGTACAGAGGCTAAAAAAATTTAAGCTGCTTGGGTCACTGTATACAATATTGGACCAGGTAGGAAAGTATTGTAAAAACGTGGTAAGTAGTTGATAATATACGTAAACAATTTGTTATATAGGAAACACTGCGTTAAAAAATTATTGATGTATAATATGCTTTCATTTACTATGTATCAGGAGTTTCTCTATATCCCTTTTTGCGATTTTGCCTCGGAAAAAGTACAATCCTCGTTCTCTTCTGCAATAACAGCAATAGCGTCTCAACGCTCTTTAAAACATCTTACTCTAAGTGGAAGCCGTTCTCCGGACCATGCCTCCTTTCGGTCCCTAATTGAATCCATTTTAACACAAGCCTCAACGTTAGAGACCATCACACTCGATCGGTTCTATTTCGATAACGACGACATGTTCAAAGTACTTGCTAGTTGCACAAAACTGAGGATAATTGATTTTAAAAGATGTCGGGTTAAGGACGATAAGGTTGTGGAAGTGTTGGTGAATAGTAATTTAGAAAAGTTGGAAAAGGTCGTGGTGATGAGTAATTGTGGAAGCATGAAGTTGTTGCAATGGGCTATTAGAATATCCGGAGAACATTATGGTTATAAAACTGACGTTTGTTTGTATTAGTATTGAAACAGGAGAGATAGATGCTAGGGTTGGCGCGTGTAGGTTACGTCTGGTTTGTGTACATAAGAAAGACGTACAAATGCAGTTAAACATGACACTTGTACATAAAACCCCTGCCGAGAGGTTGGTAAATTTTTGTCACACAAACATACAGGTCATGCCAAACTATGACGTTAACGCTTATCACCACCGTTACAGAAAGAGTCATAGTTCGTTTGTAAATGAACATCGATCGAGCAATTGATTTCTCTTAATAAAGTCTACTAAATTATAAAAAGATCCGTGCAAATAGCAAATGTACAGGTTACACGCATACACGCACGTACGCACACACACACCCACGCCCATATACATACATACATACATTCATTCATATATAGATATTTTAACATTAATGCCGAGTCATGTTGTGCAATTTGTCTACAAATTTGTGAACCTTCTTTTACATTAGATTAAAGTGTGCAATTTAATAAAATGATCATTTACAATTTTGAAATGACGTGCATTTATTTTGCAAAATAACTTGGTTTTTTTTTATACAAAATTGATTCAAGTCTTCTTTATTTCGTGCTAATGACCAATTGCAAAGTAAATTAATTAGATAAAGAGCGCTACAAGCAATGCATCATCTGTCATATAGATCTTGCTTAATAAGCCTTTTGTTTTGTCGTAGGAGTTTCCGCGTCTGACAATGAAGACCGATTGCTACGATCTGTGAACAATATACGTTGTATTAGTAATCACGACAGAAACGTCAAACTAACGTTTGTTTTAATTAGTCAATGCATTATCATTGTTACCTTATATATTATTGCGCAGATAAACACCACTGATATATAAAGTCAAAATTTTTTCATGTCAGATCCTAAGAATGACAAAAACGGAAGTAAACTTACTAATCAACTGATTATGTCGTGTTTAATTAACTGTCTATTATGTAAAAAAAAAGAAAAAAAATTACGCTTTAAGGTTTTAGATGATAAATAAATGACAAAACAAGCAAATTTCTTTGTTACATTAAGTAATCATGTGCCCGATCCATCTTGAACGAATCCATAGGTCACTTGAATGAGAATACTACCAATTTTGAAACCAGGGTTCCATGTCACAGACCTCTGTGAACCATAGAGAATACGAGAACGCCGAGCCGAACGCCAGAATTTACATCTACAAGGGGTAAGCTGTCTATGATCTCATTGGTTCGCGTACGACATATACCAAGATTTTAGATTCTCATTTTCAGGATCCGCAAATTTGACTGAAATTTTGGAAAAATCGTGCCAATTTTGTCCAAAAGGGCTGCGCACAGTCTTTGATACGTACGTAAACTAATGGCCGGGTCATTAAAAAGCCGGTTCTATCTATTGCTGACGCCCAAAACAATTGTCGATCAGAATTCATGATTGGCCATGTGGATTTACGAATTCGGATATAAATCGGGTTCAAAGTACATATATGTATTGCATTAACTATTTTAATTTACAATAAATTTCTGGTTATCAAATCGGTGAATTTTCAGCGTGTAAATAAATTCCCACAGACAGATAGTTGGTGCACAATGAAGCACTCGCAAAACCAATGCATTCTTAATTACTGATCGAATTGAAACAAAAAATAAAACAAAACGAAACGTCAATTTGGAAATAAAGGCCGATAGACAATAGAAAATGACTAAACAATTCTAAACTTTATTCTCCCGCTTTGTTCCGTTACAAAGCATAAACGATCAAACAAGACTAAATCATAAACTTTATTCGCTCTCTCCCCCTTTTTGTCCCGTTTAGTTACGATTCGTCTAATAAACAAAGCTTACTTAATTCTAATGAAACGTTGCACTTTTCATTGCATAAGTTTATATGAGAGAAAGTCAATTTATTACATAAAAATATTTATGTTTTGTTTCCTTCTTTGTCGCCATTAGTGGTTTGATGTAACTTGATACCTGACCACTGAAACGTCTTAAACACCATTTATAGGATGTCTTTGATTGCTGTACAAGCAAGTTTCGGACGCACAATGTCTTCGCTCACCTCTAAATGGGAAGATTAGATGTAACCGTCGGAGCTCCTGCTTGCAAAAACCCTTTCGCGTGCGAGCCAAGGGCATCATACCATTGCGTCGTAATACCAATCGGCTTTTAAACGGCCAGTAAGTACCCGAATGTTCAAGCGTTTGTTACGACTATGGAAAGTGGCAGTGTCCAATCGTATAAAAATAGAGTGGAAATGCTTGGGCTTACTGGTTTAGCAAACTTTAAATTGGTTTACGTTGTACAACACTAATCTTTTTTTGGTATATGACGCAAAGGATCAACGTCTATAACCATTAGGCAAAAAACCTCCCAACTTGAGTGATTAAATAATGCTGACAGAACATGAGACAGTCCGCTTTACAAAGGACATTTGATCTCGGTAATTGGTAAGTGTAGTCGCAATTGGTTATTCCTTGTAATTGCTAAATGACATGTTGCTAATTCCTTCTTTTTGTAATGCGAGACTGGTTACCCGTCCGTGACTGCTCTGTGCAGCCCATCATGATTAATCATGAGAACGAAACATGACACACTTACTTTAATTATGAAATCATCGTAAGCAACACGCTGGGCCTTTTTAGTTTAGTGTTGATTTTCGCAAATGTGGCCCCATTCAATTTACCGATCTTTGTACTACCCACGCTAGCACAGATTTGTGCAAATCTTATTTTTAGCAACCCAACCAGATGTTATTGTGTCATTATTTACGATCTGCGCAAATAAAATTCGCAACAACTGCAAATGGCAGCCAAGGCAGTGTAAATAAACTGACATCATTTTTCAATTAAGAGCGCAAAAAAAACAAGGGTGCTTGGCTTTGAATGACAAAGCAAATCACATAAATACTCGTATACATCCCATCACTCGGGTCTATCTCGGCGGATCAAGTATAAATATTTGGGCAAACCTGATCGAGAGTCAGTGTTTCAGAGTCGAGAAGCGAGTTCAGTAGATTAATCATAACGATTAGCGCTTACATATCATACTACATCTTGAGACAATACGAGCAACATATCATGACAGTGGATCAAGTTCCTGCAAGTGCTATTTGTCAAGTAATGGCTGAGCAAACATATTCTAACAATGCGGTATGTTTATAAAAAGATTCAAGGTTTATGATTCATGCCGATCACTGAGTCCCCCAACTGGATTTACGCCATAGATGCATCGGATGTATACGCCTCAATATACTTTTAGCGCAACTCCGGAAGATTGTGCTATTTATGATGCACAGCGATTTGTAAGTAGATGGAAGCAGTTTCCCCTCCCCCTTTTCCTAAGAGAAAGAAAATAAAAATATGGATAGAAATTTGCAAAAAACTCGTTGCTGATCCCCATTTCCCATTTTTTTCCCCCCTCTCCCCATCTCAATTTCTGCTCTGTAATTTATCCCCCATTATTTATCAGTCACTTTCCCAGCCATCACAATATCAATTTACTGAAGACATTCAGCAACTTGTTTTTAGACCGGTGTCCGATCGACCCAATGTTGATGTTCAATTAAACCCATTAAATCGATCAAATCAACTAGAATCCCTCTCTGCACCGAGACCCAAAAATGACGTTATAGAAGGGAGTTATGTAATTGATCCAAACACTTTATTGACACTCGAAATAAACGACAATGCAAGCGAAGAATATGTAAATACAGCGTTTATGATTCATAATGCTATGACGAATGGTGGTGCTATTTCAAATGCTGCCGTCGCAGATGCCATGATCCATCATCAATCCGTTTCGATCTCACCAGTTAATTCGTCGACATATTCACCGAGTCCAACCCTGACTGAAAAATCGCTCGCCTCTAAACCTTCAACGGCTAGCAGTTCTGAGCCGCAATCACCACTGACTTTTATCAAGTTCGAGGAGCCGGAATTTATGGAAAAGAACGAACCGGAGCTTGAAGACGAGAGTTTGAGTTGGGTTAACCCGAAACAGTATAGGAGAATACTAAAGAGGAGAATTGCCAGGCAAAAGTTTGACGCCAAATATGGCATTTCACGAGAGCGAAAGGTAAGAATTTAAGAGAGAGATACTATATAGGCTAGTCGATAGGGAAATGACGTTATATTAACTTGGTTTTTTTCTTCAATCAGTCATACATACACAAATCTCGACATTTACACGCTCTTCGACGTCCACGTGGTCCTGACGGTCGATTTCTTACTAAAGCAGAAATAGAAGAAATGTCACTGTCGAACTTTATAGCTCCGTTTTCCAACCTGTCACCGACACTTTTTGCTCCGTACATGTGCTCACCTGAACAATGTTTCTCTGAACAAGCGTTACGAAATACAATGATGGGTAATAGTATGATAGCAAACACTGCAGAGTATTTCCAAACAAGCGAAGGGAGATGTAATATTGTGCCACAACCAGTTGGGTGCGGAATAGATGGTATTGGTGGAGGATTGGTGGGGTGGTTGTGAATTAATAAGAGGGTGGTTAAAAGAGCGATATTATAAGAGAAGTAAAGAGAAGGAGAGAGAGAATAAGAGAGAGAGAAAATAGACGAGAAATAGAAAAAGTGAAACCGTAGAAGAGAAAGGGGAAAAACTTTTTAGCTTAATATGTGTTTACTGTATGGTTAAAAAAGTAAGCCTATATATATTCCTACTACGCTGTCTACGAAATAAGAATTTATTTATATTATGTTTTAAAGCAAGCGTCTAAGCTCACAATAATAGACACGTGTGTGTCGTTATGTCGTTTGAAAATTATAGAAATAGGGTTTTTTAAAAATTATTATCATGTATGGGTTAAATTCTCCAGCTTTCACTTTCTCATCGTCTTGGTTCATCCCCCTTTTCCCGGTCCCTTTTCTTATGGCATCAAAAGTTTAACGGAATGGTAGTAATGGATATTGGTTAATAAAGGAAAAAAAACTATCGGGTAGTTTTGTTCATAAAAAAAAAGAGTTTATCGCTGGGGTAATTAGTGGGGTTTATGTACTTCTTGTAAATGGTGACGTCACGAAAAGAAGATATCCGGAAAGCCACAATTCCAAGCTTTTTCCAAGCGTATCGAAGCAATTCGGGACTAGCACGTGATTTCTTTATTTAATTATTGCAACGTCGGTGATAACATTTCAGACATGCCGAGAGATTTGTATTTACGTGCGCAGCTCGGATGTGTAATGAACGACTCGATAACGTCGATATGTAGAGTCTCGGACATGTCCGCAGAGCATTGTACATGCATGTTGAAGTCATGCTCAGTCTTTAACAAGCACTCTTGGCGACGAAAACTTTTTTCTTCTCGCGATTCCCATTGGAGCAAAAAAAATTTTAATGCGTGAAATCCATTGCTTTAGCTGTCTAGTCGTAGGCATATGATGCATAAGTATTTACTCCACTAGAACGTAAATATGTGTGCCGGTTATGTATTCAAAAGTACTACATAAGACACACACTAGGATTAGAAAACAATTGGTTGGTTTCTTTCTGGAAAGACTATTACCCAAAGATTACGAAATATTATTCTCGTTGTCAGAAACCTAACGTCATACAGAAAGGTTATTCGTTCAAAGGTGTTTCTGTGGCACACTTATAGTTATTCCTATTGCCGATAAGGTAACTATTACTATTACTATGCTAAATTGCATACTGATCCGTAAATGACTTTTTCAAACCGAATTTACGCATTACAATATATCAGACATTTTTGCCAGAATGCCTCATTTTTACGGTTCGATTGAGAAGTTGCAATTTGCCCCAATTGCTATTCGCCCCCATCCGTTCTAAATAACGATTTTCGATTATCACCCTAAATGACGCTAATGACATGCTAATTTAGGCTACTAACCATTATTATAACAAACAAAAAGACATCATGTATTAATATATCCAAAACGGGCAGATGTTCAAAATCAAATGCCAATTGAACTGTCAGCCCACAAAATTCACACACTTTTTCAAACCAATCATAAAACGCTTCAATAACAGCTAAAATACGCAAAAAAATAGCACCGACTTTTTCCCATCGTTTTTTACACAGCATGTTGTATGCGCATTCCATCTTGTCATATTACTGTTCTACCACCACCTCCCTCAAGAACCCGTCTCAAGCGATTCAATCGCTTGTTACCTCGATACGGAAACGCATCCGACGAATGAAGCGCTTTCTCACGCTTACCCTCATCGGTACACTGCATGTCTCATTCGGCCCGGTAACCGTTCACTCGTACGTTCCTCCGACTACTCGTACCGGTTCATGTAATCGTGTGGCCATCACTTATATCGAAGTGGTCGGACACGAAAAAGGTTGTAACCAACCGTGTGATATCGAGGAACAGTTTGAATTCTTGAGGAAAAAAATGCAGAATATCTTGGAGAAATATGAAAAGGAGGAGAGAGTCAACAAGAAGGAGAAATATCGGGAAAAGTATATGCGTTATGCATGGTTGTGGCGATGTAATATGAGAAAGGAAAGCACGTGCATTGGAACATGAAAAAAAATATAGAGTGGATTATACGAATTACACTAGTTGATATAATAATCTTTTGTTTATTTTAATTGCAAATACAAGAAAAAATTTAGTACGATACTTATTATTAATGTGTCATCTATGCAATAGAGAATTTTTTATGCTATGCAAGCTTGTTTTGCGTTGATCACGATCTACCATATCATTCACGTGACACAAACCAAAATTTGCGCACTGTGCGTTGGTCTTGGCAAAATACCATAAAATGACGAAATCCGGTTAATAGTTTATATTCAAAGTTCTTTTTGCTGGCCGCGCAAGTCAAAAATTCCCCTCGCTCATTCCGAGGAATATTTCCTTAACAGCCACTTTTTCAGAAAACTTCTCCCTCCATTACATTTGCTCTTTCACCGGTTTAACATGACAAACGCGAACGAAAATACTCACGAGCCTTCCCCACACGATCGTATTGTTCTCAATGTCGGTGGCGTCAAGGTGAGAAAAACAAATGAATGCCATTTCTTATTATTTAACCAAGGGACTACTGTAAATCGACAGACATACTAATTATCCAGTCAAGGCTCGTTTGTAATCTTGGGCTAATCTATGCGTTATCGTTTTAATGCATTTTTTCGAACCCGTCAAAACATATCGCAAACTCTACCTCTGCCTGCTCTATCTCAAATTATTCCCTCTCCTCTTCTCCCCATCTCCATTCCCATTTTTCTTCCCATCCCCCTTCCCATCTTTTTTCCCATCTTTTTTCCCATCTTTCTTCTCATCCTCCTTTCCCATCCTCCTTCCCATCCTTCTCTCTCTCTCTTTTTTTCTGCCTTCCTCCCCCCCAAATCCTCCGTCGATTACTTCCATCTCAAATGCATTCCTTTGGGGGACTCAATCCATCAAATAGTACGAAACTTACAGATCAACCTTAACAGCATACCCAGACACTCTCCTCGGCCGCATGTTTCAGACCCGCAATGCGGCTCTCCTCCATCCGACCAACGGCAACGAATACTTTATTGACCGCGACGGCCACGTGTTCCGTCACATACTTCAGTTTTATCGCACAGGAGAATTGCACTATTCGGACGATCCGTCACAAAACCCCTGTTCCACTATGTACAGCGCAATAACAAGGAAGGAAATAGACACGGAAATCGACTATTTTCAAATTCCTGTCGGTGAACCGTTGAAACTCGGTCGTCTAGTCAGACAGGCGATGTTTGATAAAGTAGATGATTTTATCGAAGCGTTGAAAAATGTCATATATGTCGTTTTATCTAATTTCAAGCGACAAGTCAGTATAACCTTTTATGAGGACGAAATGGATCCGGTTGTGGATGATCTCAACTCGGCGTATGTCGGCTCGCTGATATATAATATCATCTTACCGTTTCGAGTGGTTGGATTTCTTATATTGGACAAGTTGGGGGATGAGATCGGCAAATATTTTGAGAACAATAATAAGGAATTGAAGTGGGATGCGATAAGAGACGATGATTACAAGATCAGTGTCGTGTTAAAGTTTGAATTCAAACATGTGGCAGCTGACGAAATTATTAGAAACACGTGTCTATCTAGTGAGTTGGCGACAAATGATAGCTGATGAAAGAAGTGGGGAAATCTTATTAATAGTTTTTACCTTAATGGTAGCGACAAGGTTTTGTTGCTTGAGTTCTTTTTTTAGTAAAAAAAAAATAGACTTTGAAAAGAAAGAAAGCAGATCGAGTATTTATTGTGAGGGGACAAAATGTAGAAACCTCCCACGATAAGGAAGAGTATCACGAACTATATCGTTATTAAAATTTCACGATGCCCGTTCATGTTATCTGGCCGAACAATAAGTCTTTTGTAAAATTGCGCATTCTTTTTTTCTAATATCACTCGTCTGATTTCACCGATGACGATGTTATCGTACCGGAGATGATTGTAGTTTTATGGAGCAGTTTTCCATTGATAGAATTATACGTCAACGAGTGTATCATGAACTAAAAAACACTTGCCGGGATTTTCCTCAACCAACAGTTATTTATTATAAACTTGCGTTGATGTTCGCTTATTGATTATCCGGGCATTTAATCGGAGTGACTTTTTTTTTGAGCTTCTTTCTAGGCTTCTAATTGAGTTGTAATTTTTGGGTCCATAGTAAAATGACTGTTCATCGTTAGAAATAATCCTATGCCGTGTTATTCTAATTTGACTAAAGCAGAATTTTGATATGATAAGCAACGCAACGTTGTCCAAACAGAATGTGACTTTCTTGGACTTGTTATCAGCGTTCAATCGAATGCATTATTGGCCGCACCCACAATATCCCGGGTGAAGATTGTAAGAAATAGTAATAGGAAGAAAGGAATTGAAGAATGTGTTGGGAATACATTTTGATACAAGTGGAACGTGAATTCACTGTTACAATAAGATTTATGCACGAATGATTTAAGGTAATTCATATCGCAATATGAAAAATAAACAATTACTTATATGGTTAGTTTACGAATTAATGACTTCTACTTTAGCATAACATTATTTATTGTTTACTATATACATTGAGGAAAAGAAGATTAGCGGAGATAAGAAATTAAAGGATGACAAAAAAAATGAAATTGTATGGAAAAGCCTTCGCGTCGGTGTTGCTACCAGTAACTAGAAACTCTATTATCGTTTATCCTTCTACGCTCAAATTTCTAATTATTAAGAGAAATGAATGAAAAATATAATTTATGTACAAATCATGTTTTATAGCATACGGAATATGCTTCTCGACTTAATGCAATTGTAATAAAGCGTAATAAGCTTCTTTGTTTGCATCTCTTTCGGGACAAGGTTCAAAGATATCAATAAAAGCATATGGATTATTGCATAATGGAATATATTCGCCATCGGAAGTAACGATATTTGTAGGCGGTTCAACGTTATTTTGTTGATCCCACATAACGTTGCAGTACAAGGGAAGAAGGTCATCGATAAAACTGTATGACAACACTGAATCGCAGTCGTCATCATAATTATCATAACCAATACCGTCATCAACACATTCTGGCTGGTAGATCTCATCCTTACTATATTTGTTCGGCCCCCATTCCGTCTCTTCATCAATCCACTCGTTTGCCGTAATCTCTTCAAAATAGGCGTCACAAAGAAACGTCTGTAGATATGCGTCTATTTTCTCTTCGATTTCGTCCCCGTCGTCGTCTTCTTTTTCCGTCACCTCTTCTTGGTACAGAAATTCTGGTTTGAACAATTTGGTCACAATCCACCGACGGAATTTCAAATCTTGTCTCAGTTTGTACTCTTCTTTATCCTTTACGTTTGTGATATTCCAGATGCTGTCGTCGTCAAGCTTACATTCGTCATAATCCGAAACAAAGGCATAAAACGATTCACGGACGCTCATTGGCGGTGCTTTCTGAGCTAGTAATCTTTCAAAAATGTCCAGGCTTTCCTTGACACGTTCAATTGGACTTGACGGAGATGTTGAGCGAGAAGACGTTGATGAGAGAGATGGTGTTGGGATGGGCGAGTATGCGAGCGACATGTTTTGAAACGGATGAGATAAAAGATACTAGTGTTTTAATAATGGTGTGTTTAGTGAGGAATAAAAACAGGGAAAATTAGTGTAAAATAATGGATTAAAATTTCTATAATGATTAGATATGACTTTTGTTGATTTTTGAAACAAGAACGCTTTTCGTTCAATCTTGCTCTTGATATTAGATATATATAATATGTCCATTAGATCATACACCATCTGTGCTTTGTTGCATTTTACAAATTTATCATTGAACCGCATGTAATGGACAATATCTGATGATTAAGGTTCACATTCTCGTGTAGAAAATGATCACGGAACAATAACTTTCACATTTAAAGTACCTTATTAGTATTGTCTTCATTGGCTTGTGTATTTTGTGATACAATAATTTTTTATCATTCAGGTCTGCGCGCACGACGTGTAACACACGATTGGGAAATGCAGGGATACACAGAAAACATTAAATAATATTACAATTGCTTAAGTGAGATAATCAAAATGAAGTAATTTACTAAACGGGGAAACCCGGTTGCAAATGATCATTTTCAGCGTAAATGGCCTAGGCGAAGAACCCATTACCATTGTTGCAATGAGATGACGATATCCGTAAGCTTAACAACCCCTGAAATAAGAGCACTACATTAGTAAGTTAATAATACGATATTTTTAATAACGAATCACATATCCTCTACATCAACTTTACTGTTCAATGACATCATGATGCAAGGCTAATAATCCATTGCAAAAAAACCCCAACTATCTTTGTTATAAAAGCCTCGTAGAATTTCAATTATTATTTGTATTGCGTATCGTTATCATATCCACTCAGATTTGCACTCTTGTTTATTAAGTAAATATGTCACGAGTTTCAATTAATTATCGTTAAATATTTTAAATGTAAACATTATTCAGATTGTAAATTTACTCTAGGAATTAAATTGAGTTTTATTGGACGGAAGAGACGGAAAGTCGGGCTCCAACAATCATTGGCGAACCCTCATTGTCATTCTAAACTTTAATGCCGCCATTATTGCACGTGAAGTCTTCAATTCAAACCAACTGAATGTAATCTCATTTCTGGTATCGTGACTCGCATTCGGAAACCACTTTGGTCCGCAATAACGGTTAAATATTGAACCAAACATTAAATACTTGTACAAAATTAATTAGGTTGGCCTGAATCGATTTATTTTATGTAATTCGACAAAATAATAAAACGTCTTTTACTCTTAAATAAATCTATAATTCTCATGTTCTTATTTCAAGACTAAATAAGTATAAAAACAAACCGCGTATATAATTGAGAATACGCAGAATTAAAATCAACGTTATTTTACCATTTAGCGTTATTATGAGAGTATAATTCTAACTCGGTAAAATTCAGGATACGGTTAATGCGTTTATCCAGATAAATCAACGTTCGTATGTATTTAAAACGATTGAAGACTTTGAAGCTACGGCAATACTAGCGGAACCAGCATCGGAACGAATAACCGTATGTAATAGAAGCCACCTAAACGCCAATCTCACTTGACTTTAAAACTCGAGAATATCAAATGTACACGGCTAGTTTAATAAATTATGGACGAGTTTTATTAATTTATTTATTTCCTTCAAAGTAATTCTTTTATTTATGCATCACTTATTTTACAGTTTTGTCGTAATTCTTGATAAATTCATAAACCGTTCTCATTTTATCTATAGAAGTTTTTAATAATTTTGGTCTTTTTGATGTATCCTTGATTTTTGTTTAAACTGCTTCTAATTGAGCGTTAATGTTTATGTCGATTGTCAAGCATTTTTCGTTTTCGGATAAAATTCGTTTACTTTTTGTTATTAAATTTTCTATTCTGTATAAACTGGTTTTTCATGTTCTGTTTTTTATATATAATCTCAATTATTAGTTGATGCTGACTCGTACCAGTAAGCAAAGTTTTTCAAAACCATAAAATATATCTTACAATAAAAAAAAAAGAAAAGTAAATTTGGTAATATTAAATCGCTTCATCACTTTCTATGCTGACATACTCGTACTATTAGACTGGATAAGGTCATTAACATTCAATTTGGTAAATAACGGTAAATGGTTGAGCCAAAAATAGAAATGGTAAAGGGTTTTGTAAATGATTTTTCCATATGGTTGAGCGATATCATACCAATCCGTAGAGTTGTCATGTTACACATGCGCTAGTATTGTCAAGGGCAAGATCCATGAGTCATTGTCAAAATATGGTAACCAATGGTTGCACTACAGAGATGGCACAATCATATCGCAATAATACGTTGTTCCGTAAGCACAAAGTATTGTTGACCAAAGATATTGTGCCAAACCGCATACAAATAGAAAGACCCCCCGAACCGTTGTCTCTTTGTCGCGGACATCTCCTTTCTTCCCTCTTTACAAAAAGAAGTCAATTATCGTTGGATACCTCTTGGAAGGACCATCAACTAGTATTCGGGGTATAAAATAAACCGTCGCTACCAGTCGACCGTCAGTTGGAATTCATCAAGTTAAAAAAAAAAAAAACAAAAGCAAAAAAAAATTATTACTACGAACGCTATAGCCGTTATATGATCAAAAATGTCGATTCCAGCAGCAGCAAAACAACGTAAAGTACAAATTCGACATTCAGCGCTGGCCGCAGAAGAAATAGCAACGTTTTATTCCAACCATCCTCACGGCGACTTGGTTGCATCAGCCGTCAGTCTGATGCGACGGATGAAGTCTCTTAAAGAACCGACTTCCGTTATACTTCCCGAATTCGACCAAGTCCTCTCCAAAATCGAACCAGAGATATGGCAGTATCGATCTCCTGACTCTCCAGAATATAAGTTTTGGGTCGAATTGGTTGATCTGAAGATTAGGATTATCGAATTGAAAGACAAGTACGTGAAAGACATGGAGCAAGGGCGCATTGAGGGTCACACGCCAACAAAGGTTACTGCAGAGGAAACAAAAAGGAGGAGGAGATGGGGATTCTTGAAGAAAACATCAAAAGTTAAGATCAAATCGGATTGCGGAGACGAGAAAAGAACTTCATTGTGAGTATTCACGAAGAAATATATTTTTAAAATTTGTCCTCGTAAAAAACCTTACTTATCAGTCTTGTTTGATCATACTTTGCAGACTTCGATTGAAGGATATTTTTAGTCGAAATAGGCGGCCTTCTACTGACAAGAACTCGTTCAATGGATTTATACATCGTTTTACATTCTAAGCAAAAACTGATAATCTTTAATGCGAATAATGGACATTTTTATTATCAATTATTATTTGTATTATATCTAGGAAGGAATTTAGAGTTCTAAACCGATTAATTCATAATTTTTCGTTACGGTGGAGGGCCTCTGAATTAATTAACTATCCTTGTGTAAATAAAAAGTAAAATAAATATTCTTGGTTACCGAAGTAATGAACAAAATATAGAAAACCTGTCAGTGTTTCATCGATTAACCTTTAATTGAATGATGATACCAAATGATACCGAGTAGTTACCAGATCAGAAATTCTGTGGATCATCCCATGCGTTTCATGATAACAATAAGGGAGGTTATGTCACGTTATTGGTTATATGGCATTCCTTATTTGTTAATGATCCTTATCTTTAAAACTTAAATAATTTATTATGATAAAGTTTGTCAGAAAATGTTGTGAGATGATACAAAACCCCTGTTGAATGAAGTCTCGGTATGTTTTAGGGGTTATTATTATCTATGACAGCTGATACATTTAGTGTTTAAGCACCTGGGTAATTTGGTAACATTTCTAATTGCTTAATAATGGTCACCACCACTTTTCAAATTTAATTCTCCCTTCCTCAATGCCTCGTGCTCTCAGCCATCCAATAATGTCGTCTTCCATAGAAGGAGGACCACAAATAAACCATTTCGATCTCATCGAATGATCTCTCTCAGCGTCGACAATGGTATCTATGACATCTTTGCTTATCCTCATTCCATACGCAAATTCACTCTCACTGTTTGACGAATCCATACTCTCTTCCTTTGTAATATAGTAAGTACAGACCATATTACCGTTCCAATTCTTCCTTAAATTCTCGATTCTCTCTAAAAACAATAGTTCGCTATACGTCTTGGCACTATACAACAGTCTAATATCTCTCAGAATTCCTTCCTGATCTCCGCATTCACATATATAGTCCAGCATACTCATCAGAGGATTAATCCCGACACCACCAGCAATCATTACGACGCTTCTAGTTTCGTCATTCTTTTCTTCTTCTTCATTCCATACAAAATCGCCGCCAACTCTTACCTCGACCACATCTCCAACTTTTGCCTCTTCGTGGAACCACTTGGCAGGGGGATGCGTCGAGTGTTTCACTGCTAGCTGGAAATGTGGTGATAATGGATGAGACGTGAGAGAAAACCCGCCCACGGTTGGAATGTTTGGTATAAACACGTCTAGCCATTGGCCAGGGAGAAACGTGATTTTTGTGGGAGAAAGGTATGAAAAGAGAAAGGATTTTATTGTCGGAGTTTCCTGAGTTATGGAGATTATCGTTGCAGGTATTTTAGACTAAGCAGGCAACATGCACAATGTGAGGAAATGAATGTGAGACTATTGTAACAAGTTTTAAATGATGAGGGTTAAGCATGAAACAAGTAACTTTCTGAAATGCGTTATAGTTTACCTTTTGTCTTTGGATGTGACTTGTTCGTTCAAGATGGGTTGTGGATAGGTTCAAGATATTACTTTGTTGTCGTTGTTGTTGCCGAGACATCGTCCGATGGACATGTCTTTTAGTAAATTGTGAAACAATTCTTGACTGTAAATTGTCGTTTATCTCTCTGTATAGTCGAGTTCTGAACATTAAAGAATTCAGAGTGTATAAATTATGACGTTGATCTGTCCATAATAATATACACGTGCATAGTGTCCAACCAACAAGACATGCAAAGAAAGCAGAAACGTCATTACACCTTAAACTGTTCAACGTTGCAACAACGTATTTTTAATACGTTGTTTAACTCATTGACTCACCTTATTAATGCGAATAATGAACGATCTCAATGTGTTTCATTCTGTTGAAGCTTAAAATAGCATCGGTTAACGTTTCATATTAATATCGACAAAGTCTATGCTATCGTTCTCTTAACAGTTGCATTCAGTATTTCGATTGTCAGACAATACAGTGAGCCAATAAAGACCTCAAACCCCAGACAATACACTGAACCCTCTATCATTCAACCTCCATCAATGTTGCATCTTTCATAAATGCACGCAACCCTTCCATTCCTGAGCTGGTAATTAGGCGTAAATGCAAATCCGTCTCCAAACGCACGCCCGTGATATTAATCGGATTAGACGTAAATGCACCCTATAGACAAAGACCAAATAAAGAAATTACAGTGTCGCACAACTGTAGACAGACCAAATAAACTGGATGTTAGTGTCTTCTGGCATCCAATAATTATACGGATTAACCAGCTGTTGAATTTTGTAGGAAGCAGTCGGATTCGACTACTAATTATAATAGCAATAGCAATAGCTGATGACAGGACTAAGCCCAAATAATGATGTTTTAAAAAGCTCTTGACAAATCCATGTACATGTATTGCTATTAGGCATGCTGCAACAAAGCCAGACACAGTGAACATTCTATTATGAGAGACTGATGTGGCCTGAAAGTTAATGGATTTGCCTAATACTAATGACATTTTGACTGCTCACAGCTTTATCTTATTATTATATGCAAATTTATGTAAATAACAGTTTTAAATATATTTAGTTAATTGTGCTCCTTTTTCAAACACCAATCAGGAAAAACTTTGCCACCCATTCTGATTACATCAGAGTATTGTAATTGCATTGAATGTTTATTGTTATTATATTACAAACATTGATGTGCAGTAAAACAGATAATGAAAGAAATTCCAATTACAATTAGTTAAATTGTAATAATATTCTGCCATTTGATCCTACCCTCACAAAGAATGGATAAGAGTGTATAAAAAAGTGACTCAATGTCATCATCAATGGTATATTAAACTTCTTCCCTTCACAGATACTTCCTAAGATCTGGAATAATAGCTTTAAGTTAAATGAATGGCAAGAAATATGTATAACCCACAAGTAAAAACCTATACCTTTAAAGAGCAGTAAAGTAATGTTGCAGATAATTGTTTTGTTACCATATTATCTGTAAATGTAGCAATGCCCCAATCAATGAGGTACCCATGACTCTCATAGAGGATTATATTTGTTGGTTTTATGTCATGGTGCAAAATTCCATTCTGATTGGCAAATTTGATTGTGTGGGTGACATCTTGTAGGGCACAGAGTATGGTCTTCAAGTCATGCTGTGATGTTTCATGATGTTGGCCAAATGGTTTAATCACCATATATCTATACACTAAATATAATAATAAACCCATTATTCAACTATTCAAAACCAAAAGAAATTAAGAACAATGCTATCCAAACTAAAACTGGTATATTAATATGGTACTTACTTTTGACCATTATGCAGAACTCCATGACTGACTACTTGAGAAATTCCAATATTGCAAGGTTTTCAAGAATAATATGTTCATCATCATCTGTAGAAGCCTTAAATACAGCTTTCTCATTATAATGATCAGTGACAACAGCAACAAAAGTTCCTTGATCACTTGGTATTGGCCTCCTACTAATTAGTGATTTAAACTTGAATTTGTCACCAATTCTATCAACTAAATGCCTCTCATCTTCAGGTGAAACATAGCCTAAGACTTCTTTTGGTGATGTTACAAACTGCACCAGCATTCTCAAAGTTTGTGAGTCCCTATTAGTTAAATTTAGTGCATGTATATGTATGCCAGATCACTTGAATTTATATCTCCGGTCATGTGTATGAATTCAATATGTGAGTCACTGGCAATAGCACCAATGGCAAACTTCCTGTCTTGTTGGAAATCAAACATGTGCCCAAATCTATCCACTACCACAAGCTGTCCTAATGCTTCATGGTGATCTGAGACTAAATTGTGCTTTAGTTCAATTGCTGAAACAAGCTGTGGCCAAAGGGGTATATTTCCATCAAGAATGGCAATATCAATCTTGGCTGTTGGATCCTTAAGGTAATTCTTGGTTGATGCATCATGAAGAACCCATGGGTTTTGCTGCATTAATATTAATGCAAAAAATTTATTAAATTTTTCTTGGGTATCAGCTTCCTTACTACAAGTCATAGAGAGCTTTTTATTTTGTGATGATAGTCTACATTCTCTAAACATTGCCCAATATTTCCATAATAATAAAGGGGACTCATTGAAAAACTGTAGACCCACTGCACCTTCTTTTGCAACTCTATTTCCAATATTGATTGCTGATGTGATTGTATGTTGTGATTTGAGGATTTGCTTATTAAGCTTCTCTTGGTTTTCCTCCAGGGAACATAACCATCTGTGTGTTTCATTACCTTCTTCATCTTCAAAAGTTCGTTTGAGAGAAACTAGAAAAGTAACTCTATTTAGTGATAAATCCACAGTACAGAAAAAGCATATTCTTTGTCTAACAAGAGATGTATGTGTATGAATTCAGATTATGCAACAAACACGGAAATTAATTGAAAAAATATGAGTCAGAAAAAATCAACAGGCAGCTCAGTCATATAGTATATATTCATACCTGGAATGCCTGATAGTGGATTGAATAAACAAAATGATAGATGGTGATTTATGATTTGAGATAAAGTTAGCAAAAAAAAATAAAACGTTGCATAATATCAAACAAATATATACCTGTTGGTGGCTCTATAACAATGTAGAAGCTTTCATCAGTAAGATCATTATCTGAAATTGTATTAGCAATTTTTGATCTAGGAAGTAATCTGCGTTTCTCAGCCTCAGCTAAGTCAATTTGCATGGTTCCATCCCCTATTGGTACAGATACGGCCCAAAGTGTAAGTTCTGTTGCGTCAACATTACTGAACGTATGTTGCCTCTCCTCCCATATCAATTTTCGCAGGTGGCTGACTGTTTTGCTTTTTTCAATGTCAGCTGCAAATGCCTTCTCCGTTGGTTCACCCTGCACAAGACAGAACAGAGAAATGGGGTTGCTCAATAGATGGTGCCGCGACCTCCATAGCTATCCTTGCGGAACGTCTTGACCTTAACCTGGCCGTTTATACTATTCGAAACCGTTGTGAAAATTCAAAGTAACCAATCAGGAACTTGTATCCGCCAATTTTAATATAATAACGCCATCATTATCAATCCCATATTAATATTAATATTAATTGTCCGGAACAAAGTGAACTACTGATGAACGGACAACTCATGATAATGATAATAAACTTATACATCTTGTTAAACTTTATCATTCTGCAGTCATAGATTGTGAACAGATGTTTAATTAACAAGCAATGTTTGTATTTGTTCAAAGTTTACTATCAGTTTAATACAGCTGACGCTGCCTATACCGAACTGACTGGCTGGAGAATTTTAGTTCGTTATAACCAGAGCTTGCGTTATAACCGGATTTATTGATTAGGAAAAATCGGGTCTGGCGATTCTAGTTCGGTATATCCAGGTTCGGTAAAACTTTAAAGTCGTCTTTCACATGAACTTTTTCCACTAGCTATTTTCCATAATATTACTCTTCAAGATTAGAAATATCTGACTTCACTCCTCATTTATACGATTCATTTTCAAAGGTGCCCAGATGCTATATGCTGTACTGCCTTTCACCTCTTGGGGTAGATCTAGTTTGTTTTAACACGCTAGACAAATATTATTATAGTTGCGGTCGTTTTGGGAGATAATTAAATTCGTGTGATTTCTTATTCAGACTCAAAAAAGTCATTTAGGCGAATTTACACTTTCATTCTTTACCGTATTTTAAAAATATGTTAATTTATGAACTTTAATGAGCCATTAGAAAAATGGTAAAGAAAGTTTGGAGAAAGGAAGCTGATTAATTTATCACGTACTGTAGGTGTATTTACCGACAATAACAAGGTAAAGGGGGGTCTTACCTAACTTAGCTCACGTGTTATTATGGTAATTGTTCACTCAAGATTGAGTGCCAAGTTTTATGAGCGAACCTTTCTCATTTAATTATGCTACTCTCTATACAATGTAATTCCCGTACTCGTATTCAAATAACGATACTTACGACTAGAATAACAACAACAATTATCATATCGGAGAATTAAAGAGGAAATTCTTTATTATAGTAAATATCGATTTGGTATTTTGACTAATCAGAGTTTCATCACATGTATAAAATTAATTACGTTCTCCTGGATATTGTTGCATTCATTGCTTAAGTCGTATTGCTTGTATATTGCTGTAGCGTACGATTTACGGTCCAATGGCCGTTTACCTTCATAATACTTTGTACAAAAAAAAAAGTCTATACAAAATGTAGAAGTGAATTAATTCGGAGCAATTAACTCTACAGCATAAACACGTTAAATTATTCCCTGGTTGACATTCGGCTGATGTATTGGCAGTACTTGCATTGCGAATAAAATACCTCGCGATAAGCAGCAATACTTGCAGGCGACTCGACTTGCTGTTAGTCTTCAATTGGAAGTTACCTACCACATTTTCTACGCGAATAGTAACTAGGAAACGGGAACCGTTGTGAGTCCGGAGCAATCAATAACGTCATCATCAATCACAATCATTGGTCGAGATCATGTGCCGCACAGAGAAATTCATGTGATCGAATTTTTCACGGTGCGCAGACCCTTCGCTTTGCTCCGGACAATAAGTAAAGGCATTGGTCAATCCATGCAAATGTAAAATGGGGAATTTCAGCAACGCAACCAACAATGCTTGTTTTTATATCTGCGAATTCGTGATGAATTACTCGATATCGATTATTAACGTCAGATAATTGTTTTCTTTAACTTAAATTTAAGTTGGCATTAGCGGATAAGGTTTACCATAAGTGATCAATCACGTAAGCCAACTACAAATCACGAAAGCAAGGCGCTCTATCTCTTTAGAGACGGATCCGAGTGGAAACCGTAACCGTTTCTTTTATCGTGACATTCTTTGTTTGACGGTTAGACATCGAGAAGTCTCTGCTACAAGGGTACTTCTTTCATAATCACATTTTACTTTTGCCTGTGACCGTTGAGGCATGGAATTTGCTTGGGGGTAGTGTTCTATAAATAAATGACTTAAGAAGCCTGGTCTCTTGGAATATCCCTCGTTCAAACTTCCAACGTCGAACGTTTTAGTAAAGCGTGCCAAATACTTTGTATGGGAACTTGATATATTCAACTCATCCAATAAAATTTATCTTCCCACAGTCGTTGTGTACTAATCTTACCAAACCAAGATTTTATTTCAATTATAGTTAATCCCGGAGACAATTTTATTCAGCACGCTGTTTGCTATATATGGGCAAGCTTGGCATCAGTTAAAACTTTACACTGCGTATTTTTTTACACTGTCTTCATGATGGCGATTTGTTATCTCTTCGCGGGATTTGTTCTGTGCTATAGTTGTCATGTGTATGTTCTGCTTTACAATAAACTCTTTGCAGGCATGAGGAATATAATGTAAACTTTATTCTTTTTATAGATAAGTAGGTACATCGCGCTAAAGCATTTCCGACTTTATTTATATGCTTTAGCGCATTTGCGGTTACTTGACTTGATCAAAAATAGTAAACAAGCATTTAAAAAGCTGACGTATGATTATTTGACCTATTCGCTATTTCATATTGAAAGAACGGCTAATTTGCACCGCCTTTCTAGGCTGGAATTCTGAATTAACACTTGTTCACTAAAAATGAACTGATAGTGGCGACGGTAAATGGTGCTGCTTGACTTCTTTATCTAACAGCAAATGTACATAATCAGCTAGTATATCTTTTCGCTTATTTAAAAGGATAAAGATTGCATATGTTAGAGTGATAATCACGAAATTACAAATTTCTATTGATCAAAATAGGCCAATATGGTATAATTAGACATAATAACAACAAAACTATATTCTACGCTGGTGATAAATCAAGAGTTTTTCTTTTTATCCCTACTATGCAGTCACCCTCTCGCCTACATATCACATCCATCACATAGCTACCCTTACCCCCACCCCCCTTTATAAAAACCCACATACCCCAATTTACATCGAACACTCGGATTCTCACGCATTGACTATTCCTTCTTTGGTCGTACTATCACAGTCTAGAATGGTCTAAAATATTTTGTTACTCTTCGTTGGCAGCTTGTGCAACGATTGGATTTATTCGCTCAATATTTGGGGACGAGCGATTGTTCTAGGCTTCTGTGTGATAAAAGGTTATCCCGACTGCGGATGACAAATATATTTGTTTGATTACTGCGCATTAAATGTAAATCAAGAATGAAAGACTGTATCTGGTTACAATTATTGGTAAAGCTTTGGAAATCGGGAGATCGGTTGGCGTTTTTAGATCATGTTTATTTTTGGCTTTTTGGGAGAGATCGTACTGAATGCTGATGTAATGTATTCGTACATGTGTAGCCTTTAGGTATCTTGTATATGTTTAACAATTACAAAGACATTAAGGCAAACGAAAAGTTAGCGGCTCTATATAGTAGTTGAGATCTATGGTACAATAAGACAAAAGCAAATTATGCAGGCGTTTTGTATTTGTGCGGACAAATTTAGTTATACAATTTTCATAATTATAGAAACCCCTAAAATTTTGACGAAAATTATGAATACCAACTAAGTCTGCGATTATTCACTTGCACTCGACTTCTTACCCTTTCCGTGGCACTTTTGCTTGCTCTCTTGGTAAGTCCTCGTGGCTCTAGTGCCAGTATTCACAGACAAGGCTGCACGATTACTAACGATTACTAACGATTATTGCTTTTTCAGTTACCTATTACATATTGAATTCAGAGAATATAACATGGCCAGGAAGACTTACGCTGGAGAATAGTTTATCTCCATTGCGACGGTTTGTCTCATAGACGAATTTGCCCTCAGCTGAGGCACTGGACGATCTCGACACTGCTATAGAACTCGAACCCGACGATACCTTTGCGCTCAACACACGCGGCAGGGTGTATTACATGATGGAATGCTGCGCGGATGCACTCGCAGATCTGGCTACAGCACTCGCAGTCGTATTTACTACACGTTGAACAGATTCGAAGACGCACTCGTCGATTTAAACAAGCCATCGAACTCGAACCGAACGACACATCTGAGTGTTCAGAGTGCTGAATGTCGATTTGACTGGGATTTGAGGCAGGATCCTGAAAAACGTGTTTGCACTGTGAGATGTACAGATCGTTAAAGAGATTTGATGAGACGTTGGCAGAGTTGGACAAGACTCTTGAGATTGAACCGAACAATCAACTTGCATTGAAGAATAGAGGGCTTGTAGAAACAACACAGGCTGTAATTTGTAATTTCGTTTTCGTTTTTTCCTTTTTCACATGTACAAGTCTCAAAAGTGTTATCAGTTTTACATAATAAACAGAGTTGGCAGACGAAACATAATGCGATAATATATTGTCTGGGTTTTATTCGAGTAATCATGATCGAAAACGGCGCGCGCTCACTTCCCGCTTTGTGATAATATTAATATTATGCTAATACGTGCATCTTCTCTGAAGACATTTCAGCAAGATGTTTTCTTGAAGTTTTTTGAGTGTCCTTTGGTGAGATATCTTTCCTATCTTCTGGAAAGATTTCTGATGGAAATCCAAAAATATGTTCCAAATGGTGACGGTCAATAACAAAAACAGGGTGGGTTACAGCAGCAGAGTTATCAGTCAGAAGAAGTGATGAAGATGTGACATACAAATAAATTGTATCTGTTGGTAGTTTCTTTTCTCCATTTTTGGTTTGACCTAAGGCCTCCATGCCACACAGCATTTTCTGTAAAAGTCTAATATAGTATCACATCCATTCTTATTAGGTTCAAACAAATCAAAGACATTACAGCTTCTGCCATCATAATAACTTCCTGATATTTGACCAAGTACAAGAATTAAAATTCCTTTTTCAGTGTAACCAACAAAATCTGTGGCTATGTGGCTAGTGGCCTCACTTATTGACCAGAAGGTCCTTTTTCAAGTTTTAAAGATTCTTCCTTGTCATAATCCTCCTGAAACAGAACTCGTTGAAACTCCAGAGAAATATACTTTTTTATATTCCTCTTTAGTATTAGATTCCTCATCTCAACATTAACTGTAGCACCTTCAGGTTGAAAATAAGAAAAGAAGGCAAGCTCCAGAGAAAACCACTTAATTTGAGAAAAGGATGCCTGTTTCAACCAAAAGCAATAATTGTAATTGGTTAAACAATGAGCATAAATTATTAATAAATTACAAAGACTTACCACTAATTTGAGAAGATGATTTCGTTGTTCAGTAAAAACTGCTATAACTGCATTCCTTGCCTGTTCACAAACCATTTCATTTTTGTGATTTACCAGACCAGTAGACTCAAATCCATCACCTACAACATTTGGCACATGTCCACCAATGATGAGACGTGCAGCATGTTGTAAGTCTCTTACTTTCTTTTCATTATTTAAGCACTCAACAATGCTCTGCACATGTGCTTTATAGTACTTTAGAGTAGCTTTATTATATTCTCTGACCACATTCTCTGGAATATCCTTGGTTTGTGTTGGAGCACTATCATAATCAAAGGCAAGAAAATTAATAAGTTAAAAACAATTAAACAACATCAGTGAGAAAAAGTAATAGTAAGCATACCATAAGTCAGCCCATATTTGAAAGAGGAAACTTAAATTTTGTGCCATATTAATATTTATTACCTGTTAACTTCTTGGCCTGCTCTTCAATTCATTGGAGATTTCTGAAGAAAAAATAAAACATGTTACAAGAACATAGAGGCAACCATTGAATCCTTATCTTTTTTTTTTAGAAATTTACCAATATTCAATCCAAAAAACCCTGCTAAATACTTAGCAAGTTTCCTCAATTCCATATCATTAAGTTGGTTTACTGTTGTATTCAGCTAATAGTCACCATCAGAAAATTAATATCAGTCAGGGCTGAAGATATTGCAATGAGAAAGAGGCCCCTAGCAACCCTGAACAAACTAAAATTTCCAAAGACTTGTGCTATTGGATGATCTGCCACTTCATTGGTGCTTTCTTCTATGAATGCATTCCACTGGTCTATTGCAACCAATACTGGAATTCTGTTTGTAGGTTGAAAGGACAGTGAGAATAAACAACAGATTATTTTTATGACACACAATACTTCTTACCTTTTGATTGTTTTACATATTTTAAAAAGAGACTTATAAGCTCATTGGAGTCCTCCTTGACATCTTCTTTGTATTTTCTAAATTTATCCAGGATTCCCAAAGCATTTTTAGCTGCATAGTCAGCATCAGCAACTTCTTCTAAAATGTTCTTTGTCACTTCCATCTGAACATCAAAGAAAACAGTTAAAGCACTTTCTATCATTACAGTATCCATTAATTCCTTGGTTATGAGACCAAAAACACTGTCATTAGCAATTTTGAGCAAAGTATGGAGTATAAGAACAGACAACTTACCTTTAGGAATGTAAAGGACTATCCAACGATTTTTCTGGCTTTCCAAACAGCATAAAGTGTGACACATGTTTTGCCCGCACCTGCAGGTCCTTCAACATATGTTTTTCCTGACGTATAATAACCTTCTCTCAGAAATACATTAATTTCGTCCATTTCATGGCGATAAAGGAGCTTCAGTTCTCCACCCTTTGAAATATTGAACAAGTCATTGCCGAGAGGTTCTGGTATCTCCCCCAGGTGTTCCTGTGTTATAGTTACCCACTCTGGTGGGTTTTCATTATTTAGTTGAGTGTTAGAAATTGGCAAAGGTTGTGTCACTGGATCTGACTCGGCCATTTCTTGCTGAATGTGTGTGGGAAGGAAAAAAGATTTGCATGAAAATAAAAACAAAGTCACGATCATCGATCGGCTGCGGCAAAAAAACTCAGCCCCAAATTGATTATAAAGAAGCGTCTTTTGAGAGCGGTTTAGATATTCTTTTACAGTTTTTGAGATACACAAGAGAGAACTAAACGGTGAATAGTTCTGACTTGAACAACTTCTATTATCACTATTTTGTTTATTAGAGCAACAGTTTTCGAGAAAAGAGGGAAGGAAGATTTTCGTAATTAGTACATATGTACGTAAATGGGTAAAGCGAGAGGACAATAGTTTCCCTTATACGCTTTGAAATACAACTTGCCGTTACAACAACAGCCATGAGTTTACGTAAATACCAACTGTCTTGGCTGTCAGTAATATGTAACAGTTACATTAACATGTATGCTTCCCATTGCACAGTATCTTACGACAACAAGTTGCGTTATTAGTCATGCAGAGACGTGAAGAAACGGGTGCTACTGACTAAATTCTTTCATAGTGACCTTCATAATATGATAGCGTATTGAGAAATTGGGACGTAATGGTATATGCTGTATGAAATGACGATTAGCTTGTCGAAGACGCGAAATCAATTTTCGTCATCAATCCAACGACCAATATTAAGTACGCATAAACGGCTGGCTTGATTCTTCGAACACGCGAAATCAATTTTTGTCGTCAAGAGCTCATTAATAACAAGAATCCAATGCTCACACGTACGTTAACATAACTGTTACCAATGTATGTGCAAAAAATTGACACATAATATTAAGTACAATTTGAATATGCATAAAACGGATGGCTTGATATCATTATAGACGAATATTATATGCACGCACTCAGTTCAGCACCGATTAAGAAATGGGTTTTCTGTAATTCTAGATTCGCATAACATTCTTAGGTTATCTGAGAAACAAACAATTGAATATACCGAAAAACTAATATTGCGGAAAACCGATAACTCGCAAAATCGATACTTTATAACATTCTTAGGTTATCTGAGAAACAAATAATTGAATATACCGAAAAACTAATATTGCGGAAAACAGATAACTCGCAAAATCGATACTTTTTTTTCCATTCCCGAAACATCTATGAATTAGTCAGCCGCTGCAAACCGCAATTTTGGGGATGTGTTATAAGAGGTATTTGGGGGATCTAATAGTGTCATCTTTAACTATCCATTTTTTTATAGTAGACGCAAGCAGTATGAACATGGAATACACGGAAATTCGGCAAAGTCATTGTTAGTGGGATAGATATGAAATATGGGCCACAACGGTGCGACTAATACTATAAAAAAAAAGCTAATTTCCCAACCACAATAGGCAATTTTGAGCAAATGTTCACTTTGTCTAGTTTTGTTGTAGTCTGCCCTAATTATACGTCCCATTAAACAAAGCGCAATAAAATTTTTTTACATACTGGATCTCGTAATCATCTCACACCACTGTTGTTATCGTGTTTATGTGATTAATACAATCTAAATCGTCCAAAACGAACAATATCTTAAATTGATAACAATTACTTATTAGTAATACAGGATTTCTCACGCTAAACACGAGATGATGTGTTGACAACTGTTGATAGAATTCGTTATATCCACACGTAATTAACGACATATGAAGAGCGTCATGATGGAATATGTGAGAAGAGCTAAGGCGTATTTGGTTTTATTCATTACCCGTCTGTTTGCTCGCAACGCTACAATTCTTCGCACGACTTGTACGATTCACAAAACTTGGCAAACACTAAACTGGTTCGCCTGCTTTTAAAATCATGACAAATAAAACTCGATAGTATTTTGTTCCGATTCAAAGAGCCAGCCCCGTGAGGGATAATAATAGTACCTGCCTGCCTGGTATGCGCTATTTATCGTTAGTTTTATTAACTCGCTGTCTGCTAATTTATCGTTGCTATTTTGTTACTGGTCTCGGTGAATTATAGTGAGGCTTATATAATCAAGCAACAAAATCTCGCTTGTTCTGTTACTCTTGTCTGTCGAACAAACAAAAACAAACGGATAGTTGTGTCGAACAATAGGGCCAGATCGAATATTTTGTGTTGTAGTCACGTGTGAGAAGTAGAAGCTACTTTTACTGGTTTGGGTTAAAATAGTCTTATACACCTGGGGATACACTGTAATTAGCCTGAACAAATAAAAATTTATGCTTAAGACTATATTGTAATTTGTAATTGTTCACTCAAATGCCGCGTACAGGGTGTGAGAATAACCCCAAAATATTCGCGGCGTATGGATTACAAAAGCAAACTACTAGCCGATTGATGAACACCTTTTCTCAAGTGAATTGACAACACTAATATTATTGATTCATGCAGATCGTAAAATAAACCAGCTATAATCACTTACTATAAATCATATCACATACTCGGGAGATCACATTTTACTATCCACTTGCGCATCATCACCTTCTCCACTCTGAGTCATCCCTCTTCCCCCACCCCCCTTTTTTAATTAACGTTCGATATTCCCTCCCTCGTCTTTTCCATCCCTACCCCACCCCTTTCAACCGAACATTTACCCTTGCTACGATCATCTTTTCTTACGCCCATCGGACCATCCGTCTCGGCTATAATTTTTGACGTATATGTCGTTTTCTTATCTGGCCCAAAAGTGCTTGGGAGATGAAAAATCGATAAAATTAATTAATTGCAGCATTCGTCACAACGATTTTACATTGGTTGTTGAGTTCATCGTGATTTGACTTGGGCTTTGCCCGAGAAGATTCTCTGTACGACGAGAATGCGGCAGAGAATGTCCTGGCCCCGCCTGGACACAGTAGACAATAAAGAAGCGAAACTCTACGCCTGGACACAAGATGATAGATCTTTCCATGCGCAAAGCCCAGTTCATGTGCTACTTAAAGAAATGTGTGAATGTGAAGGGGGGGGGGGACAAAGATTTGATCTCACAATTCTAAATTAAGTTTATATTTGTGTGAATGAAATGAAATGAGCGTAAATTCGGTAGAGAAAGAAAACCTTATCGTTCCGATTCTGCGTCAATCAAACTTTTTGTATTACATGTAGAAGATGCGCATCCCCGTGCATTATTTCTAAGTAATAGATTTCCCCACCCCCTTATCATTAACATTAACATGTGCCATTTCAAGGATGAAAAGAGCGAAAAACCCTTTAATCTGTTCCTTTAAGCAATGAATGACAATCGACTTCCCAAATATAATAAGGATTTGCGGATATTAAAATATACCTCTATTTACGTTGCATCAAAATGTTGTGCATTGGAAACCTAATCACCCGTTTATTAAATATTACCATATTTGAATCGAGCCGAGTTTGGTCCATTTGCGGCTCACTCTTCCGTCTACACGGATATAACATTTCCCAACCATTTATACGTTTGGCATTATTGACGCAGTGTATGTAATCGTTCGCAACGGCTTGGGATTCAATTTATTCCATCACGGAAGACTCCGTTTTACAAAAACTTAATTAATTACCTAATTAAGAAGCTCTAATAAGCTCAGGAAGCAATATTTGTCAAACGGCGTTCAACATTTTATACTTGCCCCAAAAGAGAGTGGTCTGATCATTAACCGTTTTGCACATTCGCTTAAAAAACGGAACGGCGGTTAGATAACAATGTATTAACATGACTCACATAAACAAAAGACCCAAACGCCGCCAGTCTATCCCCGATTCCTCGATCTCTTCAGCCCAGCCAAGAGTCAACGTCGACATACCGAGTCACCTGATCTGTGACGCGAAACGAAAAACTATCGTTATGGAAAGTGTTCAACTTTTGTTTTACCAAGCAAACATGGAATTTCAGTGATAACAATCACTATATTAAGAGTCTCAAAAACATGCACACAAAGAAAACCCAAGCCAAACAAAAAAAGTAAACTCGGGTTTTTCAACAAGAGAATGCAATGCAAGCCTGCCCGGGTAACCGCGCTTTTTAACCACGACTTTTGCATTAATATCTTGACGCTAAAAAGTCTTAAATGGTCTGGGATTACCCATGGGAAACCCGAGTTTTCTTTTTTTGATGGGGTTTCCAAAGATAAAAAGATAACATTTTCCCAAAGCACATTTAATCACATTGCAACATGTGATCTCAAAATAATACGGTTTGTTCAACGAGCTTATCGTGGAATAGGAAACATGCACCAATCGATGTGGGGCGTGCAGATAACTGATATCACCTATCAACAATGACGCCTCATTGCGGCAAAAAGGAATAATTAAGAGGGGTAAAGTTATTATTTGCTATCATATAGCATAGATGTACTATTAATGAGCAGTCATAAGGTCAATCGTTATGCGGATAAAGGTCATTTGATCCTCTCTAATCGCGGGTTTACTCCTGAACAGCTAATAATTTAACAGCGAGTGTGAGCATTTTGGGTGGCGAGATAAGGCAAACGATCACACATATCAATAGATTATTAATTAGTTTGCTTTGTTAAAACTTATTTATATTAACTGATTTCACATCCTCAATTTTTAACTCTTATTGTTATTATCTACTATTTAACATCGTTTCTTATTGCACAGCACATAATCTTAGACAAGGATTTGGGGGGTTGACTTTTTTCTCGTAAGGTGTCGAAATATAATCTATTATTCAGATATAATACACATTAAGAAATAAAATAAAATAAAATAACAAATAATATAACGAGAAGATGATGAAATTTGAATCTACAAATTTATCGAGAAAGAAAAAGAAGGGGGGGGGGGGACTCGAGTATTTACAACGAACCATAGCCTTGAATCATCGAGACTCAAGCTCGGACATTACATGCATGAGAGTGGATGAGTATTATAAAGTAGTGGAATGAAGACACAGTTTCGAACAGCGAGTCATCATTAGAAGGATCATCAGGCTTTTGCTGATACGCGTTCTAATTCACTCCGCACTGATTCTAACGTTGCCGGTTTTGCCAAGAAACCGTTCTAATTGAAAAAAACAAGAGGGGAAACGAGTTGGTGAGTGAGCGAATTCCAAGAAGAATAAATCATTGACACGGATCGTGCGAGTCAGTCTCTGAATCACTCACCATTCCACAATCGAAAAATCTTTGAGATTTTTTATTAGTAGTATAAGCAATTATGGGTATCTTTCTATTTGTTTCCAATATTGCCGTTTCCTTTCTTATCACGACGGAAGTCTCAAACCCGTCTAATCCAGGCATATCAATGTCCATGAATATTAAATCATACGTATCCCTCTTCAACACTTTTAATCCTTCCGCTCCAGATTCTAAACACGTGACACTGTGCCCGAACTCTCTTTCGAGCATTTTGGATAGTATCTTACCAGTTACTTGATTGTCGTCTATGACGAGTGATTTTATGGGTGTAAAGGAGGAGACGGAAGACGAAGAGGTAGAGGAGCAAACAGCTCGATGAGACTCGGGCAGTACTTTTGGTGTGGAAACTGTTGCAGTCATGACAATGTCTGATGGTGAAGACGAGGCGTTCTCGTCTGAAAAAGTAGTATGTGGTGGCAGCTCTGATTTTTGAAGAGGGCTGAATGACAGAAAAAGTTGGATTGAAGGAAATACAATTGATAGTAAGATACCGGCCGTGGTTGCGAGGAAGGGGACGAGCGGAGGGGGGGGGGGGAGAGGAAGGAAGAGTTGTTGTTGTTGTTGTTGTTGTTGTTGTTGTTGTTGTTGTTGGGGAGAGAGATACAAGTCTGTGCTGTGACACAAGTTCTCTGATATGATGAAGGTAGTAAATATGCAACAAAAAATGTCGCTTCAAAAGTGTTATGTGTTCTTATAGCGTATGTTTATTGAAAGCGAAATGCGTACAATGTTGATTGCGTCGTTTGTATAAGTATTTATACTAACAACACCTTTTTTCCCTTTTTTCCTTATTTCAGTTTCAGAATTGCGATTCTTATCGTTTTATTAGCAATACAATCATCAATTTGTGTGTTTGTAAAATGAAAAGTCGTAACAATGGTAATCGTAAGTGAAGTGGCAGTACGTTGGATGTTTGCAAAAGAAAGTTCAGATTTATATATCTTGTAGCAAAGGTGAGAGTGTACATTTGGTAACTTGCCCCTCGAAGGGCAGATGTGATTCTTATATATAATCAGTTATAATATGTATAATATAAATAACCGGTAAGCCATTATGGGTAATAAATATAACATGTTAATGTATATAGTAAAGTATAAAATTTTTATTTATGTTATCCCCTGCCATTTCTTGTTTATATTAGTAGACTTCTAGAGTGGGCGGGGTGCTAACGCTAACGAATGGATGCCCATAAGACCAAATATAGTAAAATAATATTATATGCATCGCAGAATATATAAATATAAATATGTACATGTTAATATAACATTTCCATTGTATCACCCCCCATTTTGTACCTACTTATAAAAAAGGGTCACTTTTTGCCAAGCGCAATGGCCACCCTCTATTTTATCACAAAAAAATCTTGCAAAACATTGCCCCAGTCCAATCTGCGGTCACAGTTTATCACCGCCATCTCTGCCATCACAGCCATCACAACCATCACACCCATCACACCCATCACCTGTCACAATCTAATTAGGACAAGATGGACAAGGTCTACACCTAACTCTGATATTAATTTTCATGTCGCTAATAAAGAGCGAGTCGAAACGCATGCTTGAAATTTTGACAGGCCTGTTTGTCGGCTGCATTGAAGTGACAATACGGAAATGTTCGGCTGTAAGGAAGCTGATTTCTTCCTCGAGAATTTCACGATCGATCGATCGATTGATCGTTATCGTGGGCTTGTCATGCACACTGCAGATTATTAAAAACATGACCTAGCCTTCTCATTAAAGAATCGCCTGCGATATGACATTTCAACGTGGAAAATACGATTGACCTTTTGTAGAACCGAACGAGTCACATTGGAACACCGTTTCAAATAGAGTCATTTAAGTGTTCTAAAACTTTATTGTAATAATATAAATGAATGCGTCAGATGACATATGCATTAATGAATAACATGTATAACATGTAACGACGTAACTCATAAAAAACCTGTCTAAAACTTTCCCCACTTTAAAAATATATACAATTGGAATCTGCTCAATTGTATAGAGGACAGTCGTAGATAAGATGGTCTTTCAAAATGTCAGGAATAAGTAACAGTTATTAAGAAATAATTTGTACATTACTGACAAATGCAACACGTTATGACGTTGCTAGTCTCTAAATGGGACTGAAAAGCGAATGCAAGGGAACATTCTCTTGCAGTTCACTTTTGTCATCATTTCATCCAGAACCTGTATTATATATTCTACTGGTCACCACCAACAACAATTGTTTCTGACTGCGTATTGTCATCGTCCTCTATCTAGGCCAATGTTTGCAGAAAACTCACTAAATGTACGCTTTACTTTAAGCTGATGTATTATTCACTATATGGCTAGCCTTGTATGCAAGTTTTTATTTGCTATACTTGATGTGTCGACGAAAAAGTCAGGGATTTAGAATAGCAGGTGTGCGTGTGAGACGGTCGTGAGTAGCGTGTGATAAATACTTACACGGAACAAATACTTTTTCAATCTTGTGTAGGACTATATTTATTACTATTATTTATCTCACCATTCCCTTACCATTAAGATCATTTTATAACGATATTGTTATTACCGGTCCTGTTACCGTTCTTGTTGATTCCTGTTGTTTTGTTTTCTTATATTATTATTGTTGTTATCATTATTGTTGTTATCATTATTATTATTATTATTATTATCATAATTATGGCACATTAATGCCATTATTATCGCTCTTAAATATCATCACCGTCAATCTTTATAATCATTTGACGCCATCAAATATTATTATCATCATTATCGTAATGTGTGCAATATTCATAAATTGGAGAGAATCGAGAACAACGCACTTGTCGTATTAATGTGTAATTATGATACTGATGCCAATAAATGGTGTCTTTTCGCCTCCACGGTCTAGAATCATCATGTGGGAACATAAGGTGTAACAAGTAGATCAGAAATACATGTTTGGGGTTTTGTTCAAGCCCAAGGCAAGATCAGACACAGACATTATATTATTATTATTATTATTATTATTATTATTATATATTGTTTCCATGTACAATGCCATACGATTATAGAACGTATGCTAAACACGTGGAGGACTAATCTCTCGTTCCAATTCATGGGTGGTGCTTAATTTGATTCGTAACAGGCCTGGATGTATATTAAACAAATAATCTGTTACATTTTAAAGCGGTAATTCTTGGCCTCTCTAACCTCATCATTTTCCTTATATATTTCTCTCTTCAGTCACCGATCCACTGCCCCTAGCCTTTCTTTAATTTCTATCAGGCGCACAAAAAATCCGCCACACTTAAATTGCTTCACAACATTCTTGGCCAATCGATTAATGTTATTTATATGCAACCATATAATATACCGTTGCGTTGATATACCACAAATTTAATTACATAATCAATTGATCTTCCCCAGATCGTGGTTTATCGGAGAATTTTTGACCCTTGTTTGAAGAAAGACTTGTTTGTTGTTGTATGTGATTGTGATTATAGATCAGTAGCAAGTGATTTCGCGCGATCGAGCGATCGAGCGACTAGGCAAGTCTGTTTGTTTACCATAATCGCAAGCACTTGTACGTAATGACTTTACGTTCTGATTCTTCGATATGATGCAATCATCACAAATAAAGCTGATTCTGGTTCCCAGGTACCCGACTTTTTCGTCCATAAATGACAGGCCTGGAACCGTCTTACATAATACGTCACTGGAGAGATTTTGGTAAATAAATAAATCAAAAGTCAAATCCTTTTCCATGTTCGATTATCTATGTTATAGATGACATCATATCTACGACAGGTAACGAGTATCGCAAAGATGAGAGCATTTTATCTGCTCTATAAATCTAGTTAGTTTTAAAACTTCACACTCATGCAGATCGTTGAAGAGTGGATTTGTGAAACGCTTGTCCATCTTGGCGTACAGAACGAAATGGCAGCTTGTCTCTGTGTTCCGCATCTCTTTCCTTTGAAATCGCAGAGGGCGTATTTCAATCGAAATTCGTCTATAGACGAGAAGCGCAGTAATGAGATATCTATGATGAGTTGAACGTCGGTTGACTAGTTTATCGAGCGCAATCTCTGATAGAGATAGACTCACTCGTTTTCAAGCCTTTGTTTTTCCAATACTCGAGATCTTTAGCTTGCATTGTGTCACATCATAACCGTTTGATTACTGTGGAGAGGGGCTGGAGTTTGTTTACTCTCTCCCCCATCCCATTCATTTCATTCAAATTGTTTTTAATATAACGATTTGTACGTAGCAGATGCTACACATCTATTCCTGAAAGAGTTAAAACTCGGAGAAGAAACATAGGTTTTCATTACCATAACAACAAAATAATATATAATGTTTGCAGTACATGACATGTATCTACAACATGCTAGAACAATTGCTTTATTGGATTCATTTCCAGGAATTGAATGTGTTGCGAAATAAAAAGAGTATAGTCTGTGTTATTCATGCCGATAGTCTATTAACGTTAATATTGATTACAGCAATTAGGTTTCAGATAACACCCCTGAACTTTGTTTTTTTTTTATATGCAGTAGAACGCCTTTTTGCAACTGTGTGTAATACATTAACGGTGCACTTCCCGCTCTTCAAGTGCATGAATTGACGGGGGCCGGTTTGCGACCCGCACGTAATACCGGTTATCTATGGTAGAACATATTCCATATGAAGTGTGTTATGGGTGATACGTGATAAATTTTCTGTCAATCATATTAATATTTAACGTAATTTGCCCAAGTCAATTTTACTTAAGCTGGACCCGAGTCAACTTGCATTAATTGGGTTTTATTAAATGTAGGAAAAAAAAACATTGGAGAAATAATGGTAATCATGTGGTCATCGAATATACTTGATGGGAATCTAGAACGTGGCCCCCGACCAAATGTCGCCAAAACGTATAACTAATAAGAATAACAAAATGTCTTTCTGATGTAATAAAATTTATAAAAGCCCCAATATTCCAGAACTTGAAATCTGAATGTCCAGCTCTTTTTCAATCAAGGCATACAAAGGCTATTGCAAATAATCAAAAACGATTTATTCATTTATGTTATTTGGAGGACGAACGTTTTTTGATGCAGGTTCCCATGATCCTATCAATGAGAACGAGCTCATATGACTAACTTAAACCACGATTTATTGGTGCACCTATTCCCCCCAGTCTCCATGACCGACTTGTCTCGTCAGGTAATGTCTAAATTATCGATCGAAAAAGATAGGTTCTCATATTCATCAACATATTTGTACAAGTATTTATACATGAACAATATTTACGCACAACATAATTCACAAGTCTTAAACTTGTGCACCAATAAATTTGTACACCGATCACAGTCGCATCCAATGTAATACAACAATTTTTATAAAATCCAGGCCGAGAATTAGCTGTTAGTAGCGATTCTATAGGAGGTCATTTTTTAATAAAACATACAAATTATTGCATCATAACAAAGAACGGGGGAATTACCAAATCTACTGAAAAAAAAGGGTCACCGCCTTTTGATATAGAAAAAAAAAGGTCTCTCATTCACGAGAATACATGTGACTGTGCTGCAGAAAATTATGTAATGTTTGTCCCCCCTGCAAGCCAACTGTTACATCTCGTGATGATTCCGTAGATATTAATACAGATGCGAGTATACGAACAATGAACCCATTCATCTGGTTGCTATTTCAAACAAGTTCTATCAAATTGTGACGTCTGTTGTTTGCCTCGTGTGTGTTTAATAGCATCTGGGGCGTAGACGCTAACCAATAAAAGCCTGCATCATCCCTCTTGCAGGAAGAGAGAAACGACAGCAACGTGTGGGCACTTGCTGGCACAATGTGATGTGACTTGATAAACAGCATTGTGCATCGAATTCACTGGAAGAAAGTAGATAAAGAGCGATTCGCGGTGGTTGATGACTAGATAATACGTCACTCGAAACTGGAGGATGAGATCAAAGATCGAGAATTTTAATTCGTCAAAAAAATTTTGTCGTGAGAAATCTTTTCAAAAGCGATTGTGCTAAAAATAAGGTGGCTAAGTTAAGCAGCATATTAATACGTACGTCAATGAGAGTTTTGCGTTCTTTATTGATATACGTACGTCAATGGGCAGGCTGGGGAAGCTTTCGTATTAAGATGCAAGCTCTCTTATTCGCAAAACCAAAAGTGACAGTATCGATAATGCCCCAAATATTTCAGGGATTGGCATCAGCGTATCTTTTATACCCCTGTATCTAAACGTGTAAATATTCGGTAATCATTATAATAGGACATTATGGTGTCGGTTTCCTCGACAAAGTGATCACAGTAACACAATTGATTCTGATTTTGTCACAATCAAATCTTAGTTAAGTATCAACGCACGTGCAAGTTTTGGAGCGTCTCTTTTATATAGATAGTCACATGAATAAATTCATTCTTTAATGCGATGACTGGCTCGCGTTTCATTCTGTTCAAGTCAAACTACTAAAAACCGCGAAATTCGTCAACATTGTGAAGGAACAGATATATAAATTTCTCTGAAATTCTGCTAATCTCGTGTCAGTAAATGCGTCAAGTTGTCGATAGTAGAGGAGGGCCGGCATCTTTCCATTGAATGAGGGATCATTCTTTTAGTATGGAAAAGGTTTATATTGAGTGATGAGCAACTCGTCAATGCAACCTAAGCGGTCAGGTAAACTCACCACGGTATGTCATGCTCATACCTTACGGAAATGTTAATCTGTCGTGTCCCGTGACAAGTTGTGAGTCGTCAGCCGAGACTACTAAATTCGTATCGCTAATGAGAGAAGTTAACTCCCCTCGTCTCAGGTCAGCAGGTCGGAACCTGCGCATATAGCAGATCTTTGAAGTGTATACGACTCCAGGACTCCCATTATCACTTAAGACGATGAAAGACATGTTAGACGGTTTACCGTCCAATATTTGCCATGTATCAACATATAACATGATTTGTGTACTTGACGGTCTTTTCACAATTCAAGGAGTCTTCTGCTTCATTGTTTCGGTTCATGAATTCAGACGATGGCGATCTGGGAATTTAAGGATAACTCGAACGATGAATCGACGTTGCATGTCACTAGCACCGGGTGAAACGAATAACTACATATGACCAACCGTATCATTTGACTTTAGGGCTCGAGATATAATCATGCGCGCATGTAACGGGCTTCATGGGTAAAGGAAAAAAGCACAGAATTGTAATTGTAGAAGGTTTTATGCAATTTCGTCCGCTGTAACTGTCCCTTGTCAAATTACTAATGAATCAATACCGTTAAACAGGAATAAAAGGTGATTTATAATTTGACCCTGTAGCATCGATGATACTGAATAGGCCATTTCACAACCACTCCCAACTCTTCCGCAGCCCTAAACACCCAACTACCATCAGCCAGAAACTGCCTTCCGAGTAATACAAGATCTGACTTTCCACTAGCAACTATATCATTTGCAAGCTTTGGTTCTCTAATCATACCGACCGAGCCAATAAGTAAGTTTGTCTCTTTCTTAATCTTTTCAGCGAAGGGAACTTGGTATCCGGGACCAACAGTAATCTTTTGCGCGGGCGTATTACCTCCCGACGAGACATCTACAAAGTCGACTCCAACCTCCTCAAGTTTTCTCGCCAGTTTCACGGAATCGTCGACGGTCCATGACTCTTCGTTTTCGACCCAATCCGTGGCAGAAATTCTCACGAATAATGGCTTATCGTCCGGCCATACCTCTCGCGCTTTTCTAGCAACCTCGACATTAAACCTTATTCTATTTTCAAACGACCCACCATATTCGTCTGTACGTTTGTTTGAAATAGGTGATAGGAATTCGTGGCCAAGGTATCCGTGAGCATAATGCAGTTCGAGAACGTCGAATCCTGCAGCTTTTGCTCTCTTAGCTGCATCAACGAATGCTTTCTGGATGCTGTGTATTTCCGGAACGGTTAGTTCACGAGGATTTGCGTGTTCAGAGTCCCATGGGATAGCGCTTGGTGCGACTACGTTATCGGGCCACCCACCATATTCGGGAGGGACTACGAGAGGTAGCGTAGGATTACATTGCATAACATATGGTACGTTCGTCGTGGCCTGGATCACGTAAAAAATAAATCAAGGCGTTAGTTATAAAGAGAGAGCGCTGTCGTGATAGGATTGATAGTTTGTAAACCCCGATGAGACTGTTCAAGCCAAACTCTTAAAGTAACAAGGCAATCACCTTTCTTCCTGCATGCGCTAGCTGAATGCAGATCTTTATGCCTTGAGAATGAACGTAATCGACAATCTTCTTCAACGGCGCGATGTGTTTATCATCCCAGATGCCCGAGTCGTGAGGTGTTATTCTACCTTCGGGACTGACTGCTGTCGCCTCAATTATCACTAATCCGACACCTCTTAGAGCAAACTGACCCAGATGAACCAAATGCCAATCGTTTAAAAGACCATCATCAGAGCTATACATGCACATTGGCGATACTGCTATACGATTGTGGAACGTCACTCCCCGGATTGTTAATGGAGTGAATAGAGGTGGAGGGTTTGGTGAGAGAGCAGATCCAGCTGGTGGATCTTGTGCGGGGGTATAGTATGGTACATTGGGAGCAGGGGTGTTGAACGTCTTCATCGATGCAAATCACACATAGCGTCATTCAACGTATTTATACTCTTTATCATTATTGAAATATGCTCTAACTAAATTCATACACGTAGCATGTGCCTATTTGATGATGCAATGATGATCACAAGTACCTGAATGTATTCATCGTTGCTTGGTCCAGAGCGTGTCTGTCAACCGAGTCGGTCTCGTAAAACTTGACGTCAACAAATCCTGTAAGGGAATAGGCTCGCCGCTGTCAGACCAGCTAACTCGAGAATTGCGAGCACCATTATTATCTCTATCAAGTTTGCTTTGCATTGGGGGTAGTATAAATTAAGTATAAAATTTAACTTTTATTTGTTCTCCGACAAAACACCCTTGGATAACGCCTAGCTTTATAACCGCAGAGTCCACGAGTAATTTTTTCTGTACGAGCCGCTACTGGACATCAGGGATACTCGCGTGCCTTATTATTATGGATTTGATGCTGTTGAAGCGATAACATGACCATGTATTGAGCAGTCTTGGAACCAATGCGTCGTCGGACCATTCTTTGAATGCAAAATTCGGTAGCAATATTATAATTTGACATTCAGCCAGTTTATAAAGATACTCTTGTGAATGGCATAATTTACAATTTAGCTGATAATATTGATTAAATATAACGTTTCCGCTTATTATCTTTCTATAAATAGTTCTTTACAAGTAGTGACGATTAATAATCCATAATCAGATGAAATGATCTACTTGGAATTTACTAAATAAATCGAAGACAGTAAAGTTTTTTTTATTAACTAGTTTTATTAACATCTGTATATTATCTATTATTTAGCGGAGCAAACGCAAGGTGCTAATATGGTATGGCTAATGCATATACATTACAAAAATTAAGGGCCATCAACTTGGTAATATACGCGAAGAAGAGCTAGAAAAAAAACTACACGATGCTATCAAATCCAAAGCCGAAATTAACAGCTCAGTGAGAAATTGCAGCATAAATACATAAAGCAAATGAAGGCGTTTGATCGAGAAAGAAAGGGGTGGAATCGGGATTCGTTACGAAATAATACGTGGTTGTATTTATAAGGAAAAAAATTGTGCATTAAGATAATTACTTCACAAAAAATTTAGCGAGGTTTTGAGAAAGCTTTTAACAAGTTCAGTCCCGGAGAAGCAATAACACCGACGACATTCCAAAAATCCATAACGAACTACGATGACGATGAAGAATGCTCAGAACGCCTTTTGAATCGTAAATGGCCGGTAACTCAATGATGACAAATAAATTTCAAGATAATAATGTTATTTTTCCACCGATCTAGCAACAGACAAAAGATTTTTTGCATGCTTACAATATATGTTCAAGGTTGATACAAGGTTACGAGAATTTAATAGGTTTTAGCTAAGTGGTCAACGGAATATTAAGCTTGTAGCGGATTTTGTTAAAAATAAAGGCTTCAAAATAAAATATAGAGATACAGATTTTTTATTTAGTTTGTCCAGAAGAATATTTCCAAGAATGTGATACAGCTTATGATAATGGAAATGGAATTCGAAAGAAAATACTGGAATGAAATGATAAAATTTTGTATGAGAGCAAGTTTTTACAAGCTTAGCAACCAGCCACAAGGTTAGTACACAGTGAAACTCGATAAGTCGGACACTCGATAAGTCGGATTTGGCTCAAGTCGGACGAAATCTCTCACCCCTTTTTTTCATATTTAAATTTTTCTCGATAAGTCGGACGACATATATAAACTCTCGTTAAGCTGTAAGTCGGAC
>CAJVPJ010000026.1:0-69617 GCA_910592205.1 Paraglomus occultum
AAGAATTCACCCAGTAAGAATCCTTACCCGTCATCAGTGTGGGCCTTCACGTTGGTCAATGAGCGAGCGGTCGATAAACCGGCGTTGTCGTTGTCAGGCGTCAAGAGTTCGTTGTTCCGAGAACTTGTTTCGTGCCGTATGTGCGTATATAGTGTGCCGATGGATGGTTGTTGTTGTATATTATTAAACTTTGTGTTTGCGCTTTGATGGAGGAAAAGGAGAGAGAGGGGGGGGGGTATATATACGTTAATAGACGCGTGTTCGCGTGTTAGATGACAAATGATGACTCACATCATCAATTGCGTCATATACATCCTTATAAGTATAAATTATGCAGCAATGGGCGTGAAACGCATGAATATCAGTGTTGTACGTGCAGTAAAAAGTTTTTCACTCACACGGGCGGTCTCATATCACCAATCGCGTTGTTGTTATCTACGTAACAAGGGGCGTAAAAAGTATCGTTATCAGTGTAGTACAGCAGTGAAAAGTTTTTCATCACCCCCCACAGGCGGTCAGGAGGCAACAATCAATGGGATAATAATCCGCGCGTGCGATTTAATTAAGCTGATCTCTATGATAATAATGTCATTAAATTTATATTCTCACAGGTAGCGACCAGTGAAAAATTTTTATTAATAAGCCACGCGTATGATTTTAATTAAATTGATCTCTGTGATAGCTTAATGTCGTAATTCTCACGGGAGCAGTCAGGAGGTAGCGACCAGTGGTTTATCGATAAGCCACGCGTACTATTTTGATCTCTGTATGTCGTAATTCTCACGGGCAGACTAACCCATGTATATGATGGAGTTTTGTAGAAATTTCTCGAATGTTTGAAAGGCACATGCCTCTATAGATTTACAAATAGTGTTTTTTTTTATTCAAACCCAAACTCGACGTAATTTACTAAGACGTATGCAAAAGCCGCGTGTTGCGTCTTCATAACATCCTATTACGTTAAAAAGTTTATGTACAGTTTCTCCCAATGCTGTCGCTAAGATATAGACGAAATCAATTTGAGTGTTTTGTTGATTTTTTCCAGTACAGCATCATGGCCTTGATGTCGACCTGAAAGTTAAACCGCAAGGTTAATAATTGTTTTTGAATCAATTTGTCAATTTCAGGCTTTAACCATAGTTTTTGTTCTTCATCAGTTTAATCAATCGGTAAATAGAATGTCGTCGAGCAGACCAATTGGTGAACTCAAGTATGAAAGTCTGTATCTGCTTCTAAATGTGAAATTCGTTTGATTTGGCATAGATAATTGGACACCAAGGTCAAAAAGGTCATTTTTACAAACTTGCATCTCATCAGTAAGTTTCTTCTTTCCCTACTACTTTGCCCAAATTTAAAAAGTCTCGAGTCATCCAGTTTAATCAGCTAAACAATTCAGGAAAATACTGACATGCCAGTAATGACAGACTATTCGAATCAAATGTACCAAGGTAGATCTTTGTTCCAAGCATCATTGTAAGTAAATATCTGTTTATAACGAATTTTAATAAAAAAATCCGGTTACAAGGCTACCACGAAAAGTTGTCAGAGCAGCCTATTTGGTTACTAATTGGTTATAATGAAAAACTTTTACTACAGTCTGAAAATTCAGCATCGCATCCAACAAATTGTCAGGAAAAGACAACACAACAAATGATTCCGCTGATGAAAGGTGATGGAAGAAAACAATGACCCAGTAAAAAGTTTTTCACTCCCACGGCGTTCTCATATCATCAATAGCGGATCTGATACGGCAATGTGTGATGCCTCCCTCCGGTCAGTCCCAGCCATCACGAGAAGCGCTTTCGGCTATATCGTTATCTCAGCTACGACATCCCTATCGTCATTCTCTATATACAATACTACCAAACCAAAAGTAGTAAATATATATAATATAACCGACCTAAAACAGTTTAAAAAAGATATTACTGCCGGAACTACGGAAACTACCAACCGAATCTGTATTTCACTACTGCCGCTTTCATTCGAAAAAAAAAGCACGCCGGCTCATACAATTAATACAAGTACGACCATTCGATCTGAAATCTGTAAGGGCATAGGTCGTAGTATTAGCTGGGACATTGGCAGCAAATAGTAATATCCTGAACTGTAGTCTTGTCATCGTTCGAGTGACGACCAGTTTGTGACCGCATCGTCATTGCAGGAGTTGGCTTGTTCATAATTTTAGACCGATTAAGAACATATTGCCTGTCATTCTTTTTTCCCATAACCTGCTCATTTACTATTACGTCTTAAATAAATTAGAACGGCACTTGTGACGCGGACACTAATAATATATCTGTTTCCCGTTTTATGCTATAAAAAAAGATGGTTAATATTGATAGCGATAGTAATGATATCGCAATCTGACCCCATTCGAAATTGTCTAAATATCACACCGATAAGCGACATCTAATCAACATTGTTTATGTTATCAAATTTATTCGAATTGGGTCAGATTGCGATTTGGGTCAGAACGTACGCATAGAAAGTCGGCATTGGTTAATGATTGTGTAAATTAAATGGGATATGGGTAAATTAGAAACTTTTTGTTCGTGTCTCGTAAATTAATGAGCAATCTTTTCTTATAGGTTATAATTTTAAGACGTAAAAGTATAGACCATGAAAAGTAAAGTGTGTATTGCTGTATATCATACTATGGAGAATAGGAAAATTTAGTAGATTATTATCCGTAATGTGGTGCATTCGTCAATAAATGCTCACATTAAGATCTACATTTACATTGATTAGTTATAGGATTAGTAAATTAGAGCGCACTACTCGCATTGGTGAGTATATGAATGTTTAGAGAGCACTAATCAAAAAATTAGGATTGCCATTCGTGCAACGAGACCACAATTCCATTTCCGCTGTTAGTATCAAGAGCACAATTATTATGCATAAACAAGCCAAGAACGTAACTTTGGGTTTCCCAGTTTAGGGCGAGAAGAGCGAATGATAGGCGCAAGTTACAAATACTGCAAACCGTACAAACCGTTCAAGGAACGTTAATCAATTAATAATGATAAACCAAGACAATACAGAAGTGGGACTTGATGAACAATTCCTCGGAAAGTTTTGACGGTTATCAAAAAGGGGATATTGTACAGGATCGTCATTTATAAATCGATCTACGAACTCCAATAAAATCATATGAAAGTCTCATTTTCAATTCCACGAGTGTCTCGTAAATTGTCGATAGTTACAAAAATGACTGCTGTTACGATATCGTATTAAAAATGATACAACACGACAAATTTTATGTTTACGAGTTACCATATATTTTATGAAAAATAAAAAAGGCAGCACGAATATTAACCAAATTGGTATTTTACAAGAGAGGCAGAACTGCATGCGCCAAGTGTTTTAATATATGAGATGGAAATGCGCAAACATGATGATTTTTCGTTGCTCAATACGAGGCTTTATTTACAGATTAACCAAATTTTTGACGTGATCGAAAAAGTACTTGTCACTTTTTGACCTCTATAATTACATTTAATTTTTCTACTTAAATCTGAAACAATGGCGCATCAACTTTACTTTCAAAAGTCAAGTAACTGATTGAAATGTCTTAGCTATGGTCTGATGTGGTCTGATGACTAATTACCGAGTGTAAGACTGTGTGACCTGCTCAATATTGCCTCTTCATCAAACAGCTTTATTGCGATCATTGATTTTTGGTTTGTTTTAGCCAAAAAAATTATAATATTACCACAGCCTCATTTCTTTAAAGCCCAATGCTAAATTGTGTTATTACTTACGTACAGTGATAATGAAAATTTTGTAGACGAAAACTTTTACCAATAATGACAATGACTAATGCCCTTCGCTTTTGGTTACTGCACTTAATGTGTGACAAAATTGGAAATGTTGGTGTTTATCGTGTACAAGTTGCCTCAAATTGGGCAGACGATAAATCTAATATAGTAATAGTAGTGCATCTTCAAAATGCCCGGTATCACTGTTCCAAGACTTTTGCGTCCAACTTTTCCGAAATAGCAGGAAAGTGTCAATGTCTTTGGTATTTCAGTATAAAAGAAAGTGGCATCACCAACACATTAAACATTATTGGCTACTTTCAATGATATACGAGTAGTGCAGCAAACGTTTCTCTTCCATGTTATGATTGGTATGACTTTGACCAATTGAAGATCATTCTTAAGAAGAATATCCGAACTTTGGTTGATAGAAACACTCGATTCAATCCCATTTTCCAAAAAAAGCTATTATTAGCATATCAAATAAAAGGTTATGGTTTAATAAAGGTGCTTACACAGTACATGGGTTTTGGTAAATAATAATAATAATAACGAGAGCGGGATCAACCCGTGAGCGAATACACCGAGTATGCATTCGATTGACGCTCAGTATTTAAATTTTAAACTGTTTGCTTATAAATGAAAAACATGTACTAGTCAGACATGGTTTAGCAGGATCGTTTAGAACTAGCTGCACGATTACAATTTGAGGATCTGTAGAGTGAAGTGTAAACGGTAAGTTATGCACAAGTTGGGATATGATCGTCCAAACTATTTGTGGAAAAATCTTTCATTGTCTTATTCGTCCTGTTACACGTGAAGAAGAACATCTCGGGTTGTTCGGGACGATTCCCCGAACTATCATTATCTGTGTAGTATCGCTACTGCTATTACCTATGTCATTGAAAGATGTATTGGTTTATCGTCTGCAAACGGTTTAATGTCCGATTGGTTGAATCAACTTGTTTGTTTATTGCTGTAACCATGTAGCCACCGAACACGTAACCACATCATTGAATTTTCATGCCAACCATCCAGTAAGAGTTCAGATTGCCATCTGCGATCTTTTTTTCTGAATTATTGGGTTTGCAATATTTGTGCTCGTGTCTTAAACAATTGAAAGATATCAACCAATGGACGGCGTTTCATTAATAGAGTTATATAATGGTAATAACATAACTGTACCAATGTGTAAGTGAGTGGTAGTAAGTAATCTGATGACAATTTGAAATCAGAAACGAAAAGACAAACAAAATCTACTTGGATAAATAATGTTAATTATCACAACGCATATAATTAAATGCGTTTCAAATTTTTTATATTTATCAGAAACTTTATTAATCAAGTCACGTAAGTTGACTTAAAATATAATCACTTAAATGTAATCATAATATTATTGACAATATGTATGACTAACCGAGTTGTGTTTTGCTTCTATTTATAGTATTCTGTTAGGAAAAGTCCAAAAAATTGTTACGAGTTTTGTCGCACCTGTATGAAACGCATAGCCGAGATTAAATAAAAACAAAATATCGGGATCTATCAATTAGCGATTGAGTAACTTTTGTAATCCAGCGTATGTTCTTGGTGCAGTCAAAAGTTGACAAGCAAGTTGATTTAATTTTTCAGCAGCGTCGTTCCTGGCCATACATTTTATTCAGTAATTAAGCTAGCGATGACCTTATTGCCAAAATTAATGAAATTGACACAACGAGAGCCAAACAAGAGAGATCGACAAGTTGCCAAACAACTACGGGTGTACGGACTTTTCTACCCCAGGATTTTACTATCGTTTCACGATTCAGACATTCTCGTTTTCATTTTAATGTGGATTCAATCTTCTCTCGCATAACGACAATACTATTGTCTTTGTCATCGGCATTAATTAATCGAATGTCATTCAGCCATGCAAACATTTCGCCCGCCAGTATTTCCACTCTTTTTTACCCCGATAATATGAAACACTGTTTCGGTACTCGAAATGAACGCGCGACAAATAACACAAGTAGAACGTTGCGCTATAATTAAAATCTAGATCGTTGCTTCGGGCTTATCATTCTTCGGTCATCACCTTCAGCTATTGTTACACGATGATAAAATAATTAGGCAGTTGTTAAAGCATTGTTGTACTGAAACAGCTATAGACACTCTTTTTTCTAACTGTCGCCTAATGCGCCTCTAACCAATGCTTATCTCACGAGCAGAAATTTCACATAGTTTAATTTAGACATTGTGCGACAGAAGTTGAATCACCCTCGCTACTTGTCGATGTTAAAAAGGGGGGGAAGAGGATCAGTTGACGGAATCGGAAATCGTTGTTTCCTATTGATTTCTAATTTCAGACAACGCTAAGAGAAAATATGGGCATTAATAGAATAAAATAATCATATATATCCGAATAGGAATTTATTGTTTATTCTAATTTTTATTATTAATAATAGACATCATTAATGTAGCGAATAAAACTATTCAACTACCATTTTTACGTCACTCAAGCATATTCTCCAAAAAGGAATAATCATTACATATTTCTCTAAAAGGAACAGCCATTGGTGGGGATCGGTATGACAACGACCATGAGTAATATTAGACTCGTACTTTTCTCAGACCTTGAACCCGCTTATAATAACTTCAACTCACACGTCCACCCTCCTCTCCTTTCTTGTACAAAATTACCTACTGACCATATACACTTCCTTAGTTTACTCTTAACGATTAAAAAAGCCAAAAAAAAATCAGAGTCCACAACCCAAATATGACTAGTTCTGTATTATTTGTAAAGGCCCTATACGACTTTAACTCAAGCGACTCTTCCAGTCTCTCGTTCAGAAGGGACGATATAATACAAGTGCTCACGCGCTTGGAATCTGGCTGGTGGGATGGTTTATGTAATGGCGAACGTGGCTGGTTTCCAAGCAACTATGTAACTGCTGTAGAAGACGACGATGACTATATAGACGAAGACGATAAGGTAAAGGTTTTATACGAAATCATTGCGAGAAGGAACGCTCTTGGTCGTTGGAGAACTTTATACCAATAAAAAAGGATTGCAGATTGTCCCATTTGCTGTTGGGTTGGGTGCAAACTGCCTCGGTTGTTTGATTATATCCGTCCTCAACGAGAGAGAGACCAGTATAGTTGATATATTAGTGTAACACTGCAAAGACTTTTTACGGCCTAATGTAGTTATAGCAAGACGAGCCTGCACGCACGTTTTTCACTTGTATAAAATCAATTCTTGGAATTTCACTATTCATATTTCGTTAATATGACCCGATTGAAAATTAACCCGTTTGAGCGATTATTTGCTTTCATTCTCACTAACTCTTATTCATATTCTCACTCTAACGTCTCGCTCCCGCTCCTTCTTCCCAGTCTGATTGGGTAGCTCAGCAGACCCCTGATGGTGACGTATTCTATTTTAATCCCCGGACAGGAGAATCCGCATGGGAACTCCCGGGTGATGACAATGAGTCGGTCACAACTACACCTTCTGTGCGCGACCCTTCTTCGCCTCACGGTGAAAGTCCCAGTAACGGCCCTATAAACGGTCACGCTCAACGCTCTAATGAATCCCGTTCCGGATCCATTAGCTCTGTACGGGCACCCTTGCCCGAACACTGGATACGGCAACCTACCGAGGACGGAAACACTTATTACTATTTGAACACATTAACGAAAGAGGTTAGATGGACTTATCCGGGTGGAGGAAATACTACCGCTTCAAGTGGTTCGGATCCTGAAGAGAAATTTGACGGTGACATTATCGGAAATGATCCGGCATTAAGAGTAGAGGATGATGCTACCGCTGCTGTCGACGAGGAAAGTGTTGCCAGTTCACATGGAAGCAGGCTGAGTACTAGTACTATGGGAACAGTTAGACAACAACAACAACAACAATCACAACAACAACAGCAAGAACAACAAGAAGAAGAACAACAACAACAACAACAACAACAACAACAACAACAACAAGAAGAAGAACAACAACAACAACAACAGCAGCAGCAACAACAACAACAGCAACAACATCAACAAGAGCCAAAGCAACACCAGGAAGACGTAAACGGAACTGAAACATTACCACCCAATTGGGGCAAGAAATACACTGATACAGGACGTCCATACTACTTTAATGTGATAACTGACGAGACCACCTGGAATCTCGAAAATATCGATATGCAAACTGGTCAGTTAATCAATGCATCACAGACGACCGTCGATAATCAGACGGAGAACCGGGATTGTGATGACCAGAATGATGCAAGAATACCGGCTAAAAAGGCTTCTTCTTCATCTTTGTTTGGGAGCAACGCAAACGAACCGCTTACTTGGGAGTCACTCTCGAGTAATGTCTTTCTTGCTATCCATCATTTGGATATGGCAGTGAGAGAATCACAAAAGTATTCCTATACTATATGCACTAATTCTGTCGTAGAGAGTATTCGTATTATGCTGTATGCATCGGGAACAGTGGAAAAAGAATCACCTACAATTCGTGCAAACCGAAGTTTAAAAATATATCATAGATGTATCATGGCGTCTCTATCAAAATTAGTACTATCCACCAAGGTGGCATCAGGCGTATGGCCTCCGCCAGATGCAGCTCAGAAAATGAAAAATGATGCTGATGAAGTACTTTCGGCGGTAAAATCATTTGTTCAGGCTGCTAACCATACTGTCGAAATCAAGAGAGTCGACCCCAAGATACTCGAGAGTCCTGTTGGTGGGGCATGGCGTGGGAATAACTTGTCTCCAACGCAGAATGGACGATATTATAAAGGGCCTGGTGGTGAAGAGTATGATGGTCAAGCAGCTTCACCTACAGCCATGTTCCCCGGACGTTCACTGACACCAGATCTTCTTGCTACGCTTGACCATATTTCTCGCAATGTTAATAAAGCGATTAATCTGCTTTTGTCACATCTTCGCAAGGCTGTAGATGCTCCACGTACCAATGCCCCTACGAATGCAACCTTTGCTCCGCAAATGATTTCACAGACTCGTCAAGTTGTTACCCAAGTCGGACAATTTTTATCTCTGATTGAAGATATTAATCTCGAAGACTTGGACGAGTCAAGCGCAGGGTCAATTAACGAGTTCAAAATTGCCAAGCAAGCGTTATATCATAATGTCGCTGGATTGGTTATCTACACTCAATCAGCAACTGACCCATTGGCGCCGCCAAATGCCATGGACCAAGTTTATCTCACGACTACTATTGTTGACAAGTCGGTAAAGGATGTGATTATCGCTACTAAATTCCTTATCGAAGAGAAAGACGCTCAGGACCAACAACGGATGCAGAGTACCATGCGGCGAGGTAGTAATACTGTTGACGCGGCGGTTAAGATGAGCGCTGGCAAAGATTCTCCCGAACTAGTTGGCGAAACGAGTGGTCAAGCTTCGACCAATAATACTATTAGAGCAGAAGTTGGAGCTGAGCACAAACAATTAGCGTTGGAAACCGTACCAGAAGATGAGGTAGAAAACCAAGCAATACCAAATAATAACTTGTATAACCAAACGGATGAATTTGATGTGCAGGGACCATCCGGTGAAAGTCCGATTATTGGCGAACCGTTTGCTGTAAGAGTCATGGCTTTGCTATCAAAAGTTATATTCATTTTGAATGATAAATTTGTATTCTAATCGTAATTTTTCTTCCAACATAGGATCCCACACTTAGTCCAGCGGGAACGAAATCGCCCCGAGACGAAAAACTCATAAGATTTTTCGGCCACGATCCCGCACTGGCCGTAACAACACAAAAACGAGAAGAAAAGCCGGACTTTTTGAAATATGATTATGATCAATCCGAGATAGTTTTCAATTTAGAGGGACATGTCAAAGGTGGTACTTTAAGAGCTTTAGTTGAAAGACTGACAATGCACGACTTGTTGGACTCGAACTTTATTGCAACATTCTTGTTGACGTATCGATCGTTTACGACCACGGAAGAGTTCTTTGAATTACTTGTAAAGCGATTCATGATACAACCACCACCAAACTTGACTCTGGAAGAGAACGAGCTATGGCAAGAGAAAAAGCAGACGCCGATCAGATTGAGAGTGTTTAATATCATGAAAAGTTGGTTGGAAATATATTATATCGATGAAGCAGATTCACAGTGTTTGGAAAAGATGAGAGAGTTTGCTAGTACGGTTATGCACGAGCATATGGCTTTTGCAGCTAATAGTTTGATAAAAGTTATTGACAAGCGGGTACGTATATTGAGCTGAGAGTGCATGCCATTGAAAAAGGGTCATTGAATAGTGGGAGGTTGTTGTTTTTTTTAACACTTTTTCGTAACTTTATAGAAAGAGCAACCGAAAGATGCAACTTTCAAGGGATTGGTTCCTAGCACTGCCATTCAGCCGCCGCCTCCAAATCTTCCAAGGAACATGAAGAGGCTTAGATTCGTGGACCTGGACCCGTTGGAGTTGGCCAGACAGCTGACTCTCATCGAGTCTAAATTATATAATAAGATCCGTCCTGTTGAATGCCTTGGAAAGGCTTGGAGTCGAGAAGAGGGTGGCGAGATTGCCGAGAATATCAAGGCAATGATAGTTAATAGTAATCAGGTGTGTACGACGAGAGAGGAAATCGTTTGGATATTGCCACCAGAAATGGATCCATACAGTGTCTTTCTTTATTAACGTTTCCCCCCCCCCCCCTTTAGATAACTGGATGGGTCGCAGAATCGATATTACATCAATCTGAAATCAAAAAGCGATGCAACTTGATAAAACATTTTGTAGCCGTTGCTGAAAAATGCCGAAGTCTAAACAATTTCAATTCACTCACGGCAATTATTTCTGGGCTAAATTCTGCACCTATTCATCGTCTCAAGAGAACCTGGGAGATGGTGAATGCTAGAACAATACAGAACCTGGAAGCACTAAACAAAATAATGAATTCGACAAAGAATTTCTTAGACTATCGAGCGCAATTGCACAGCGTTAATCCGCCCTGTGTTCCCTTTTTGGGTATGTATATTTGATAATTGTTTATATCGTCTTTGTTTCTAAATCTTATTACTCGGATTTTTGACACGGGTGGGATTTTCTTCACTAGGTGTTTATCTTACGGATCTGACATTCATTGAGGATGGTAATCCGAACGTCTTGAAAAAGAATCGAAACCTAATCAATTTTTCAAAACGAATGAAGACGGCTGAAGTCATTCGCGAAATCCAGCAATACCAAGCTGTGCCTTACCATTTGACTCCCGTGCAAGAGATTCAGATCTTTATAAAAAGCCATCTTCAAGATAGTCGTGATGTTGGTGATCTCTATGCTCTGTCTCTGAGCATGGAGCCAAGGTAACTAAGGAATGCTTCCTTTTGTTGGTACATATCTGTCAATTTATACGTTATAAGCGAGAATCCGGTATTGAGATTCTTTGTTTAATAAACACAGAGAACGTGAAGATGAGAAGATTGCAAGACTGTTGCAAGAATCTGGATTTCTGTAACTGATTAAGAGACGTACAATACATGTCCTGTGTGTTTCTGAGAAAAAGGTGTATTTTCGTTTCTGTAGCCGTAAAAAAATATCTAAATATACTTATTCGATCACTTTGTGTTCTAGATGTACATTAATTAAATTCTTATACAATATTAACACGAATAACATTTATATTCAATCTCTACTCTAAAAATTCACTTATTTTATTTTAATTCGAAATATGAAGCTCTTTCCTCTTCATCTCCTGTAAATTATTACGGTGCTCGAAATAAAATTCTCATATACTGAGTCGCCTCTATAAATCTATCGTGGAACCCGGTACTAGTACTGTGGAACAGCATAACATCAATAATTGGTTAGCACTTGGTCTTTTTTGAGTGTGCTTTGTTTAAAAATGTACTTGTTTGTCAGAATAAGCAAGCATAGACGGTTACGTGCCAATATCCGAATTTATCCCACGGGTTTGAAACGTTCAACGTAAAACAGTAAAGCGTGTAAAGTGTTGTTTAACTGATGTTTCAACTGATGAGAAAAAAGACGTTTGTTTTTGAAACTTTGCAGCGTTGTAAAAATTAAAATAAAAAAAAGTGCTATAACAACATCCGTTGTCTATATTAAACATCCCCGGAAAACGTTCACCCCTCAAATATCCTCTTCATAACCTGAATGGGACACAATGTCACATACATGTATAAATACACAAACAATGACTTGGAGTAGAGGATGAGCAGGTCTTCACACTTCTCCATTCTTCTTTGTGAGAGAACATCCTAAACATTCATTCGTTTTTGCTAATTCAAAGCCGCTGTAATAAGCATCACCCAAATATAATCGACGAGAGCAAGAATCTCAAGATTAAACATCACACACATTAAACGCAATCTACCAAAAACATATCAACCACACACCACTTTAAAGTCAATCATATGGGTAGTAATACTGCTAACACAGGTTTGGGCAGAGCGACGCATTCCAAAAAGGAAAGGTTAACGTCCAAGTATAACACAGAACCCAGATTGATTAATATCATGAATAGTACCATAAATACCGAATTGAGCGGCATAACGATTATCTCTAACAACGATAACAATGACAAGAAGAAGAAAAAGGAGAAGAAAACGGAGAAGCGGAATTTTGATTACAATGAAAGAGAACCTCATCTGCCAACTGTAAAGAATAGCAATATTCCAAACATTAAATTTGGTAGTGAAGCGACTATTTCTCAAAATCAAAACAAGTTCAAGGACAATGACGAAAATAGACCTGGTCCATCAAAAATGAAACGTGTTGGTAAGAGAGTGGTTGCCGCTGAGGACTCGAAGCATAATGAAACAAGCGAACCCGGTCCATCGAGTAATCCCGTCATTCGATTGGATAGCAAGGCGACTGCTTTTGAAGCCAGACCAACCGGTAGCAATGTTACAACGACAAAATTGGGCAAAGCTAAAAAAATCAAGAATGACAAAAAAAATAAACTAGCCAATATTAGTAATCTCCCGAATGAGAAACCTGGTGGTAAAGCTACCAAGACTGTCAATAAGAAACAGCGGAAATCTAAAAATGGCGGAAAAGAAAACAAGGAACCCAGGAAAAAACTGGGAAACGTCAAGACGAAGAAGAATAATAAGAAGAATAATAATTATAGAGAAAAGTTAAATATGGATATTGCCGTGCTTGAACAATTACGGAATCTTGTTACGGTATGCTATTCGGGTGATATATGCATTGCATTGGTATTATAAGATCTTAACAAGAGTTTATTGCGTTAACCATTAAATTTTACAGGAATCAGACCTGTGTGACTATCCATTAGCAAAGATGATTCGCCTAGAATCCATTGCTCGCCCATTCCATATGACGCCTCCCCTCTGCGTCTTAATTGATCTTCATGGATGCAACCGCGTCAAAGCCCAATGTCTCTTGACAGCATTTCAAAGTCTCGAGCCGTCATTAAAATATACACCTCGAGTCAGATTCGTCACCGGAACAGCCTCAACCAGAGAACATCCAGCAGTGCTACGACCGCTCTTGATAAAGTTTTTAAACCAGGCTTTTCCATCGCGACAAAAGTGGGAATCTGCCGCATTCATTGATCTCGAAATTTTGGCAGAAGGCCCAAGTAAGAGTGAAGAGAAAACGCACATGGCTAAGAATGAAAAGGCAAGAGTACAGAACAATGACAAGAGTAGCGATGATAATAAAGACATTACCGAGAACAAAGAACCGAGTGTCTTTAGGCCACAGATTGAAAAGAAAAGTTCACAATTGGCGATGGATACTGATCCAAAGGATGCTCAGAGAGACAACGTCAAGAAGAATCTTAAAAAATTGGCAACGTTGGTTCGTCGTATATGCAAGTTTGCTACTAAAAAGTTGCCTGGTGGGCAATAGCGAGGGAAAGTGGAGGACGGTAGGGGAAGGTGGGAAAATGTGGGGAAAGTTGGGGAAAGTTGGGGAAAGTTGGGAGAGTGTGGTAAGAAATGTCAAAACTCAAAAGTCACTTCTTGGTTTTTAAATAAATTATTGTATGCCTAAAGAGATGCATTCGTTGTAACATATCCTCTACTTGGTTTCCGTTTTGCGTAGTACGTTATTAAAGCGCTATTTTTAATGAAGCGCTCTATGGTATATTGATAATATGAAAGGATTGTTTGTTATTGATATTAACAATCCAATCGTCAAAACTCGTCATCATATAACTGGAAAGCTACAACGTGGAATATGGTTATTATTGATTATTCGGATGATAGCACGTGGCTTTTATTAAGTACAGGGCGTAGGTTTTCGCTAAATGCCGAGTTTTTGTTCTACCGGTGATAACCTTATCTTTAATTCATTATAATTACCTATTATCGTATCTACCGTCAGTTATTGTTACACCTGTCGGTGGACGAATACGGGCGAGTGCCGTTCTCCATACTTGCGAGTATCCGTCGTCTTTAAAGGAGCACGACAGATTGTTAATTAAAAAAAGATGCTCTGTAAATATACTTGTTAAAGTCCACAAAGTCGAATGTAAATGAATTTGAATGGTTACTTTTTCTTTTCTTTTCTTCTTCTTTTTCTTTCTTATTATGTTATCCGGCATGTGCCCTTTAAGAAAATAATCCACCACAGTTTGCGCACAGTTTTCAAAAATACAACAGACTTTTTACTTGTTCGTTATCAAGCTGTGGCACATATGGTTGCTATCCTATCCTTGAATGACCTGTTGTAAGACTTTATTTTCCGAATAATTTGTTGTTTCTTTTTCTTTCTAGCAGGTTGATCGTATTACAGAAATCTGTTTGGTCCGGTGCTATATGATGTCATATTTCGTAGAACATGTGGTGATCGTTCGTAACGAAAAGAGTTATCTTGTTGTATATCGAAAGTCTTTTATTAATTTTGGTAAAACCACTATTCAAACTGCTTATTACTTGGTAACAAGGCTTTAGCGATTACAATATTTGCATGTCGATTTACGGCTATCATTTGCACTACCAAGTACATGTCTTTGGTCTATGTCATGGTCATTGACTGCATTGCTGCATATTTTTGTAATTAGAAAGAATAAGAAAAAACCACACCGTTTCGTAAACAACGTTTGCATCTCCGAATTATGTTGATATGACCTTATTTTTTGATCGGTCATTTTGTGTCACCTAAATTGTAGTACAAATCTTTGCGAAAGCTTGCATGGCACATTAAATCATAACTCTCAACCCGAACGTCCTGCGAACGAGAAACAATCGAGTGGATGGTGACAAATAATAACTTGTTGACAGGTGAGAACAGACATAAACTTCAATTCTTATCATGCCCGAAGCCAAATCGCATTGAATTCATTGATTGTTACCCCTTTTAAAACGCTAGCCGAGGAAGATAAGTTTTTTCAGATGTTCAGAATTCATGAAAACCGGGAAATTTTGAGTTTGTCAGCAAATTCTCACCTATTTTTATCTTTGTGCATTACACCAGAAATTTTCTGCAGCCACAGAATATTGTTGTGTAACTATTGCCACATTATTAATCCTATCAAACCAATTAGACGTGCCACTATTTGTGGCTCGTAGAAACACAAATTTTATTGTTTGTTACCATAAGATGAACGAAAATAATTTTGGTACAATTTGTACGACGTAAAATTGAGGCACAAACAATTGAAAATTCTTACTAATCATCAACGCGTTCACTGTCGACGAGCGAGCCCAAAACCTGTTCTTTTTTTTATTTCACATGTACGCATTTACATTGATTGCCTTTAATAGATACGCTCTGGTATGCGTTACGTTGGCAGGCATATCGCATAACTTAAACGACGTTGCCGTGTTGCAACAAGTGAACCAATGCAGAATGTTGTAACCAAGATGGAAATCAAACATCGGAGATTAACATGGTAATGTCATGGTATCATCTAGCATATTAACTGGAATGTGCGTTTTGGGAAATCAAGGAATACACAGTACAAGGAGGTGGGCAATAATATGAGAACAATTGAATTGTAAAAATTAGGAAGACAATATTACAACGGGAGAATTTTACGAATAAATCAGGGATAACGTGTTACTGTATTAATTAAATGCAGGCATAAAGTTAACTTGTATAAGCATGATAATATAACAATTACGGTTGTTTTTTTACTTATTCAATGACTAATTTGATATACGATAGAATATATTCAAAACTTTATTGCGCTTTGTTCGGTCATGTAATTCCAAACGATTTTAAAATGTTGTTGCATAAACAATTTTGATTTCCCAATATACCCCGATACTAATTCATACAGACCAGCCTTGTCCACGGCGGGTAAACGATTTTCATCGTTTATTTTGTGCGCGGAGATGGTCTGTGTCACGTTGTTTAAAATGCACATCTGTTATGTTGTACACATGTGGCGAATTTACTACATACGACCGAGACTGCTTTTTGTGCATCACTAATTTGTAAGCAAGCCATCGAGGTCAGTGGCGAGTGCTAACTAAACGTTTTATAGTAAGAGTGATATATTGAACACTCACCGAGTGTTTACTGACAATAAAAAACGAGATCAGAAGGTACTCTAGTATGCATATCTCAAGTTATGCCGGTAATTCTGGCACTCGCTCGAGTGTAATCATTACGGAATTATGCTGTCTTGGGTCTCATGACGGTTTGGCAAGTTTACATGTTTTGCTATTATGTTTGAAAGTAATAATCGAGCCAATGTTAAGAAAAACCGGGTTTCTGACGAAATAACATGTTTATTTACAATTTTTAATTCAAGTTTTTTTAACATTCTTTATTCAGCTCCAGAAGCGTACTCTAAATTATTTATACTGCATATTTGGTGTAACAGAATTTCTGAGATATAAACACAGCGAATTTCTCGAACCTACACAACACAAGTCGAGTACTAAAATCAGTGAACAATTGTCTGATAGCAATTACAGAAAAATACCAGCAATTAATTACACCCGTGCATAATAAATACGTCCAGTACATTTTCAGCTTAGACGAACAACATGTCAACAAATACCTTTTCCTCAACTGCCCAGGCAACTTCTACTTCTCCTCGACCTTTTATTTTCATAGACAGCAGTGACCCAATACATCCAAATCAAGTTATTAAACATACAGAGTCAACTCCAATTATTAAACTCCCGTTCCCTCCACTCATCGATCCTCACGATATAATAATGAAGAAATCACGCGGCCAAACTACCCCAACTAAACCACCAAACGCATTTATCATATACCGGCGTAAATTTGTGGAAACCGCTCACTCGATCGGATATAAAATTCCAATGACTGTCGTATCTACAATGGCATCGCAGAGTTGGGATCTCGAACCAGCGAACGTAAAGAACGAATACAAGAGAATTGCCAAAGAAGCAAAGGATTTATACTACAAACTGTATCCGAAAGCCACTCCTGCCAAAGCACCAAAAAGATGGAGAGCCTTTCTCAAAGGTGAAGAAAAACTTGGAAAAAGTGGTCAAAATAATAGCATCGATACCAATTCCAACAACAACTCCAACAACAACAACAACAACAACAACAACAACAACAGCTGTGGTAACAATATTGCCAACCCCTACAATCATATGGTGCATGTAAACCTTTCTCTACCACCATCTCCCTCTACAACTCCTATTGCTACTCCATTGCCCTCTACCGATTTTTCTTCAATCAATATTTCTCCCGACACACTTTCCGAGTCGAGCTTTAACTATCCTCCAAACTCTCAATTCGACATCTTTGGTCTTTCATGTATCCCGGCATATCCTGGTCTTTCGACAGCACCCGATTCTATCGACAATATTGGGATCTCGCCGGTTACAAGCTTTATGTCTCCTGACGAAACTCCGGATTTGTATGTTCCGGATATAATCGATAATACGACCTATACTAATCTGCTTGACTGCGAAAATGTCAACTTGGGGTGCGAAGATGTAGGAGATACAATGCAATTGTTATTGTTTTTAGATGAAATGTTACCTATACAAGTTACAAGCCAGGATGGCTATGAGCGAGAAGTTGGTGGAGTGTATTTTTGAGTTTTTATCCAAAAAAAGAAAGAAAGAGAGAAAAAAAGAGAGAGAAAAAAAGAGAGAGAAAAAACGATATGGTGGAGAAAGAGAGAGAGAGAGAGAGAGAAAACGCTACTATATTATTGTGTATGTACATATATATACGTCACTTGCATCGATTATACTGTCTGTTACTGTCTATAATGTCTATATTATTTACATATATATAATTAAGATTATCAGTAAATATCTTGAATGTAAACCTGGCTGTGCCGGTTTTAAGCATCCCTCGTCATATTAAAAATTAAACAAGATTTGTTCACATAATCATTTCCTCCGATTGTACCGTTTATGATTATGTGGCCCAACAAGAAATCGTGGGCATATGTATAGTAAAGATAAAGTAAAATAAACCGAGCAACCTAATAGATTAATAAATACAGAAATAGATAATTTAAGGTAAATTATAAGCGCAATTAGAATATTTACGAACAGTAAAATAAAGAGTATGAACATGACGTTATAGGAAATAAAAAGATGAAATTAAGTCAATTTTTGAGAGATTTATCGATTTGTCGCACGCAAAGTATTAATTGTTTCCTCATCTAGGAAATTAGCCGTATACGTATCGATACTATGAATTTGCATATAATCTTAATCTAAATGGTATAAGAGATTTCACGGTCCACCCAGGAGCTTTGTGAACAGTTTTGAAATTCGGAATGTTTTCTTTGAACAAATTTGTTTCAGTGGTTGAAGGGTCAATATAGTCGTCTGTGGTATAATGAAAACGGCCTCCTCTCAACTACGCCCTTACTGCACAGCAACCGCTTTGCGGTCTAATTGGTTCATCAGCCACACTTACTAATATAATTCTTGGCTGTTACACCATGCGTTGGGATGTACTTTTACCCATATATCCCACATGACCATGCTATTAAAGGCAATTGCGGTGACTCAGGTAACGAGATTCACGCAAAGTGTGTTAATTCTAGATTATTTATAAATAGAAATTTCTGGTTTGTGTCAGTAATTAAAAAAAAGAAAAGATAAGCAGTTAATAAATCCACTTTTGTCAAGACAAAAAAGAAGTAAGAAATTTGGGTTGTCCCGTGTCTAATAAACACGATTATCGACACTACTATTAATGTAAAATCGAATGACAAATCTGCATTAAATATTTCGGTATTAACTATGAGGCTTGGTTGACATAGTTTCGAACTTTCTTTGCTGATATTCACGTTCTAATTGTTGACGCTTGTGTTGAGTAAAAGTTTAACAAACCGTTGATAAAGTTGCAAGGTTTTTTTTTTCTTTCTATCACGACATGGTCTTTATTCAACAAAGAATTGTATAATTACGAGTTTTGCGAACCCCAATTTGCTAATGAAACGATACTCAAGGCTGAAATCAATTTCTCGACAAGGGGTTAAAATAAAAGCTTGTTGTAGGCAAAAAGGCAGTTTCGTTTTATCAATGAAAAATGAACAGTGTAAATCGTAGGATGAAAAAGTAGTAACTATTCAACAATGTCATGACAGTCGCTCCGATTTCAAATTTATGCACGAAAGACATCCCCATACATACTAACCATTAAACTGGTTTTTCTCGTTCCAGAACTTTAATTTACAACGATGTTAGAGCTTCCTATGAAATACCAAGGTAAGAAACTGCCCCTTGCGTTTTATAATTTCAAGTGATACGTAGATATGAACAATGGTCGCAATATAACCCATAATTCTAATCGTAACCAATGAGATTTACCCATCAGTTTGTCCTCCCCAACACGTTTTTAATAAATGGTAATTAGAAATTTGGACATAATATCCGAACAGAACATTGGAATAATATTAATGGGCTTTTCCCCCAACAGAGCGCGTGTCTCTTTTCCATTACTGTTAAGCGTTAATAGTCCACTCTAAATAAAGAAAAAAGGTCACAAATGGACTTGGTAATCTTTGACGGAAACATCCGAAGTAACTACTGCTACATGGGTTATGCGATGACTAAAATTAAATCGAAATCCATATCTACTACTAGACCATAAAAATTACTTTGATATTTGAGGAACGACGAAAAGTTAAGGTTGCAGCTAAATTCCGAGCTGCAATCTACAAGTAATCCTTTTAAAAATATCGTCTGCTTTTATACCTATAACTGACATGTTTTTCTTTAATTCAGTCTCGACCAGCAGTAATCAAAACCCCTCAATATTATAATTACTATTATTATATGGTTTGAACAATGCTAATATTGTTACAAGAAGCAACACCTTAAAAAACGTAGCTTTAGTCACCAATAATAGGCGGTAGACTTGCACAGTTCGTATCTATGAAATTACATCATTTACTTACATTACAGATATTTTGAGTTTTCGAGGTCTTTATTTACCAATATTTTGATGTGTTTGCTTTTTTCTAGAGGCAGCCATTTAATCGATTTGGAGAAAAAACAATGAACCCATCATGCATACCATACCCAATTCCATTTAGGGTATGATCACATGTTCCTCAAACATATACTCTCCGGCTTCTCCACGACTGCGTAGTAATTGTAAATTATGCCAGAACCTAATAATCCTCGCTACTCGGTCGCAACAACTCAGTCACGCCCTGAGCTTCTTGGGTTACAGACGCCCATGAAATTTCCGTCGCCTCGCTTGTCTGCTCCGCCTGCCATGGGGAATTTTGACTTTGAAGAAGCCAACAAGTCAGAGCGACTTGTTCTTAGCAAATTCATTCTTTACGAAACGAAAGCGGTAGGCATACCCAACTATCGAAAACCTGCTATTTACACAATACCACGCTAGACTACTGTTCAACATCTAACACGATATTTTCATATAATTTGGTTAGTACTATTACATGGTGGGATGCAATCAAACAGACACGCGTTTTCGAATATTAAAGATTGATCGCACCTCGGTTTCCGAACTCAACGTTATAGAAGATGATGCGATATACTCTAAACAAGAGATTAATGACATTTTATCCGGTCTCGGAGAAGGAAATAGAGTCACCGGAGGTCTGAATAAGGTATTGGAGGCGTATGGAATAGTAGGTATGTCGTCTGCAATCGTTCAGGCGGTCATTCGTTTATCAAGAACGTTTGTTAACCTATTGATCAAATGGGGGGTTAGGATTTATCAGGTTTACGGAAGGTTTTTATATGTCTTTAATAATGAAAAGAAGTCCGGCAGCCTTGATCGGTGGTCATTATATATATAATATTGACGAAACAAAGCTGTTGAGCATAAATTCTCAGAGTAAACCCGAAAAGAATAGCGAAGAGCAAAGGTAAATATATGTGCCTTGTCGTGTTGTGCTTTATTCTATTTCATAATAACAGTAGGTTGGTCCATTCCTAACAAACAACTGAATCACAATCATTTTTCAGGTACATTTCTACATTTCAGAACGTAGATCTCGCCAAGAACTTTTATTTTAGCTATACGTACGACATTACTCATACGCTGCAGCATAACATGACTCGTCCTCCGAATCGTCGTAACTTTTCATACAACGAAATGTTCGTATGGAATCATTATCTGCTCGAGACTGGATTCAGAAGCTTAAAAAACCAATCTGATTGGATATTACCCGTAATCTATGGCTTTGTAACGCAATCGAGTAAGTAGAGCAAAGATGAGAATAAGTTGTTGAGACGATGCATACACTCTGACACATTTACGTGACTCTAGAGATCTCGGTTTATGGGCGTAACATTTTTTTAACCCTCATCGCGAGACGGTCTCGTTACTTTGCTGGTGCCCGATTTCGCAAGAGAGGAACGAATGATCAGGTGAGCTATGAAAACGCTGTGCTTATGCAATTAGTATAGCCCCCCCCCCCCAACTCATTCCCGTGGTTTTCATTTGCCCGATAAGGGTTACGTTGCAAACGACGTCGAAAGTGAGCAAATCGTGGCAGAGATGTCGACAACTTCATTCCATTTTTCTGGAAACAAGCTGTTTGATAATCCAAATTATTCTTCCTATGTCCAACATCGTGGATCAATACCGCTTTTTTGGTCGCAAGATTTAGCGAATATGGTTCCAAAGCCGCCAATATCAAGTACGTGTGAATTTTCTATATGCTAAACAAACATGCGAGATAATATTGACCAATGAGAAACATTATTTTCAAACTAGTCAATTTCCGAGATCCATTCTTCTCGGCTGCCGCATTACATTTTGACAATATGTTTAAAAGATACGGTGCACCTATAATAGTGTTGAATCTAATCAAGGTAAATGCTCAGCGTCAAGTTGGCGGTAGGTTTTCAATAAAACTAAAATCTTTGTCTACATTCCTATTGACAGATGAAGGAAAAGAACCCGCGCGAATCAATCCTAGGTGATGAATTCGCTGCGACAATCGAATATCTGAACCAATTTCTGCCTCCTAACTGTCTCAAATATGTTGCGTGGGACATGTCTAAAGCCAAAAAGAGGTTGGTCAGATTTTGCAGACTATTTATAAATTAACGTATTGATTTGAGAAATCCTGACTATATCATTTATTTCAATAGCGATGTAGATGTAATCGGTACCATGGAAAAGTTTAGCGAAGAATTTATTGCTGAAACTGGATTCTTTCACAGTGGTCCAGAGCCGTCTATAAATGTGTTGAGAAGAGAAGAGAAGTAAGTAAAGTGTCATACCAATGAATTAACAATCAAGCTCAGTAATATAATATAATAAGACTGTTGTATATATGCATATCATAGAGAGGGCAAGCCGCAAAGCCGTCGTCGTTCTTTCCGGCAGAATGGTGTAATTCGCACAAATTGTATTGACTGTCTTGATCGCACGAATGCAGCCCAGCTTATCATTGGCAAATGTGCCTTGGCGCATCAGGTAATATAATCATATACCCTACCCAAATGTGTATTCATACATGATATTTTAATATTAACTTGTTCCAAACTTTATATTTTCGTCTCATTTAAGCTTTATGCACTCGGCATAATTGACACACCGTCTATTCCATATGACTCTGATGTAGTCAATATGTTGACAGAGATGTATCATGTACAGGGAGACACTATAGCTTTGCAGTATGGCGGATCAAACTTAGTGAGTACTATGGATGCATACCGGAAAATCAATGCTTGGTCAAACCAATCGAGGGACGTTATTGAAAGTATAAAAAGATATTATAATAACGCTTTTACTGGTAAGTACAGTTTATGTTAGGAAGCTATCCTTTTTTTTGTTTGTGGAATAATTCTCTTGGTTAAAAGACACAAATACTCAATTTATCAACATATATGTAGTTTTTTCTGCAACTAATAATTTATCTTTATTACATTAAGATGCTGAGAAACAAGACGCTATAAATGTCTTCTTGGGTAATTTCGTTCCGCAGAAAGGCAAGCCGTCTCTGTGGGAACTTGAAAGTGACTTTACGTTGCACTTTGAAGATCCCAGGTTTAGGAGACCAAGAAGAAGGTAATGCAAAATTCTAATATGTACAGCCACTCTTTTTCCTAATTCGACCAACATGCTCAAGCGATGTTATTTTAGTTATATTAATTGGTGGACAAAAGACGCTCTCGTACTCAATGAAGGCAAAGAAGACAGCTTGTCGCAACAGGAAATGATTCCGCGTAGAGCCCCTCAATACGAAGATGAAAATGATCCATATACTGGATATTGGATCGAACACTACAGACCGAGCGAACTCACGTCGTTTTCTAAACTTTTCGCGTACAATATTAATAGCACGGCTCCAATCAAGTATGTAATCAATTTCCGTATGCTCTTTCATAGACGATCTATTTGTATGTTAATTCATCCTTTTGAATAGAGTACCAAACGAAAATTACGATTACAGTCCATTCACGGTAAGACAAGCACAGCAAAACAGGCTGATCATCCGTGGGGTAAGGAATTGGTTCGCTGTGCCTACTACGCCAACACAAGAGCAAGCATCGTACGAGCAAGACAAGGAGAAAGAGAGAACGAAGAAGGAAAAAGATGTTCCAGTATACGATTCGATGGTAACCAAAAGCCTTAATCCGAACGTATCAGCGACTGAGGAAAAAGAGTATAAGCGGTAAAGCAATATCCAACCCGGCTAATCTAATCTTTCTCCCGTGTTTTGGTTTTTTGTAAATACTAACGAGCAAAATGTTGCCATTTCAGCTACATTAAGCAATTTCGGAATGTTGCATTAGCATCAACACCAACTGGAAATGATGATCCCTCTCTTACCAACCATTCGGATTACCATAATTATTTCAACTATGCACATATTGCGGATGGTGTCGATCCAACTAGAGATTTGCATGTTCATTCGTACGATCACCAAGTTTACAATACACACAAAGAACTGCCAACAAAGGTGGCGGTCATGCAAACAGTTGGTAATCAGTATCACAGCAATAGCGCAACAAAGAATAGGTATAAAGATTATGAGAATTGGATAAAGACAGGCAGACTCGGCGCTAATGGGAAAGGAAGAAATCGTGGCGATAGCACGAGTAGGAAAGGCAGTCATCGGGATAAAATCAAGAATCTTAACAAGGATATTTAATAAGTAGAGAATCGAAATCATATAATTTATTGTAATTATTTTTAGAGGCGGGCTCGCTTATATATGACCAGCTTTGTTGGACAGTCAAAAGCGATGCAATTTAGAACAATTGTAAATGTATTATTACTGTAAATTGGGGAATAAACTTGAAAGTGCATAATCCTTTTTCTTTTCGCTTGTACGCGTTTGCTAACTTTCGGTTCAGTGCGATTCATTGTGCCGCGTTCACAAAGACATAACAAAGCAGAGTACAAAAACCTTATCAAAATTGTCAATACATAAACATTCGGTAGATACCATGACTTTGCAATTCGTGAGACGATTAATAATGAGACAAGTACGTTTGAGTAAATTAAGGGGTCATAAATAATGTTGTATTTTATAAATCGATATTCGCCATAGCGGTAAAATAATAATAATATAATAACTATATACACATACACCATGGAGGAGATGAATGACACTTAATATTAACGCTACAACAAATGATATATCAAAAAGAAATCATATTGTTCAAAGCTAGTCAACACGTTCGAGTCTGACATTTGTGTAAGAAAATTCTAATGAATAGTTTTCCATGGGCAAATAACATAATTGACAGAATTATTGAATCATCGAATACTTGTAATAATGTTTCTTGATAATTTTCCTCGTATTGCCTATTCAATGATCACAAGACCGTTACCATATAACGCATTTACTACGGATCTTCTGCTAATAAATATGTGTCTGACGAAACACTGTTCCTTCGTGAGTCGTTTTGATCTTCTGTCTGTGGATAAGGCTGTGGTGTATCTGGAGCGGTGGACCGTGCAGGGAATTGATCTACGGAAGAGTAAGATGGAGGAGGAAGGTGAATGTCTGCCAAGGAAATATCCAACGCAGCCTCTGAAAGCAGATCGTTGGAACGTCCAATGTCGACATTCGTATTTACAATACGAGAAATATTTATGGATGGACAACTTCTTGAACTTGATGCCACTAGAATCGAGTCTCTTTCAGATCCATAAGCAGGCGGTGGAGCAAGTGTTCCCAACGTTGGCGCAAGACCCCACTTTTTTACATTCGCTTCAATAAACACAAAGCCCAATTGTCCAAAATTGACATGCACACAGCAGGGGCCGTTTGCACCGACAGTCGGAAACAGATTCATCTTCATTCCCGTAAATGCGTCATCCAGTTTTTTACCATTACGTGTGAAAAAAATGGTGCCCGTCCTCGGGCGATACCCGACACCAACTACGTCTCCCTGATGAAACTGTGGACCGTAAGCTTTTCCATTGAATGGCGAGTTGAAGAACTTGAAACCGCTATCCGAGAAGTATGCAATAGATTGTCTATTCCAGCCTGATTGGGGAAATGGTAGAAGAGAGAGAGGACATAAATAGGATAGCGAGTCAATATCAAAGCTCGTACCCGCTTGAAACAAAACATGTCGAACGCCCATAAGACCTAACAATTCCGATTACCAATACCAATTCTCATTTCTCTCGGGAGAACTAAATCATATTCATCGTTTCGGATCATTTTCTGCGACCACTAGTCGGCAAATTCTTACCTGGAAGTCGGAAGGTTGGATAAGGTTTTGTAGCAAGGCCGACTGCTACTGTTGTAGACGGTGATTTTTCATACATCTTGGCCTCCCAATAATATATTTCTTGCTGTTTAGGCAAGGGCAAGTTTGTTTGAACGCAACATTCACCATCATAAAACGATATTTCCGTTCGGCATTCGACAAAAGAACTTGTATTATGAAGATCAGGTTCAAATTCCCATGCCGAGACACCTTTCTCTTGAATAGAGAGGAGTTGAGTGAAAGTTATATCCGTTGGTACGCTATCAGGTGGGTAAGCTTCCTGGAATACTTTTTTAGAACGAAACAGACCGACATGGAAAAGAAAAAGGTTAAAATTTGCAAAGCCATATATACAGATGCTAAGTTTTTTTTTTAGTGAAAAAAAAAAAAAGAAAAAGACAAAGTAATCGACAGGTAACTTTTTCTTCATACCTCGAGCACGCTCGTAATTTTGACGAGCTGCTTCGTCCAAAGTCTCAACAAGACTAGCCTCCGCCTCTGCTAATTCGGGATCACTAAAGTCTGGAATACGATTCTTGTCCAAGGCAGCCAGGCGACGACGAAGGCATCCCCAAATAATAAAACTAGCAACCAGTACAAAAAAGGCGAAAGTTCCTAGAAGCGCAATGTTCATTGCTTCTGAATCTTCAGATTTATGGCTTTCCTGAAAGTCATAATTCTCCATAACGGGTAGAAGAGACAGTCGAGGCGATGAGGAAAATCTCAGCGGTGTTTGTGGCTTGAAAGGCTCAGAGTGGGACTGGGTTACTGCGACGGCGTATTGAACGGCTGATTCTGACATAGGCCAGAGTTTCCTTTGTCGACAAAAGTGACCAAGCATAGCATATCATTGCTTGCTGGAGAACACGTGAAACCCATATGGTGTCATAACAGATGAAATCTGAAACTGATGAATATTAATTGTTTCAACCGGTTCATTTTATAACGGTTTATTATTTAAAAAAAAATAAAGCTCTAAATTACATATCAACATCCTGATGGTCTCGATGCAGTCAGTTTGATATGACAAATTCGTCTCTTGTAAAAATCATTGATTATAACGTTTCCAGCAGCATCAGTGGATAAATTGAAGGTTATTGTTATTACTATTGCACGTTCAACTTCAAAGATTAGCATTTAACTACTAGTAAGCAAGAATTAATCACCGGTAAACTTGTAGAAAATAACTTTTATGTAAAAGTTGCAACAGCGTAACGAGGATCTGTTTGTTTGCACGACTATTTTATTGTTTTGTCCGGATTGAATGATGACGAGTATGTTGTAAGAACTCGGCTCTATAGCTGACGATTTTATTATCAAAATTATTGGTTATTCACGCGATCCTGCCGTGAAGAGAAAAGTTAAGGCGCTTTGATCCTTGCAATAGTTAAAACTTTTGATATGAATCAAAAAGAAGAGAATCCAATAAGCATATTTTATCCACTGCTCATATATTAATATGGGGCAGACTGTAATAGAAAGCCAGGCTGAAAATATTAGCTAATGTAACTGATAATTTTAACAAGACGGCTGAATAGCTGTTCGTGGATTGACTGTTATAGTTTCTAATTGTTTTGGTTATTATAATAATTAAGATCAAGAAAAAAGTATTCAATATGGCTTGGGACAAGTAATTTATCTCTAACAATGAGCGAATATTGTGACAAAAATACTTTTCCCTATTGTATCCAAAGGTGGCTGGGTCAGTTATTATCATTAAGATTAACTTCTTCGGTAACTTCGGAAATACTCGTTGCTTTTCCAGTCAAAAAATATCATTAGCAACCAGCTGAGCAACTCCGGTTCGGACTGCTTCAAATGTTTGCAAACTACTCAATTTTTTAAAAAAAAACCTTAATACGGAATTCAGAAACCTTTTCCCGTTGTCATAGTACTGAACTTTGTTTAATTGATTCATTCACAACCTCAACGATATGATGCACCCAATTTGCAGTTGTCTTTCCTTGACCAATCTGAAATTCACTATCTCACTTGAATTTAATATGTCCTGATACTAATGCCATGAAATTTAATTCGATACTTCCATGATACGTAATAGTAATAGTAAGTAACCACAAATTACCGAATATAATAAAATTAAATATCCGCGTTAATCTTATTTTCTGCCCTCACGCGTAGTTTTTCACCTTTATTCAAACTCTTAATTCCTTAAAGACCTGAAATAATCATGATAGACGTAAAAAAATTACGTACAAAAAATTACAGTGCAGAAAAAAATTGTAGCATGAAAAAATTACAAAGCTAACCAAAACGCAAAAGTCCCAAACACGCGGGCGATTTAAACTCGTTTCAGCTGGTAAAAAAAATACAAGCGATTGAGAAATTTGATTGACGTTTCTACCAGGACTTGGTGGAAAGCGTCTAAGCACTTCTTATACATGTACTATGAAATTAATAGCTAATAGCATACCAAAAGAAGAGCTTTCAGAGTTGGCATCGAAGGCTGAGATGTTGTATAGACGTTAAAGATGAATGGGACGATTACAATGTTTATTATGTCGTAAAAATTTTATATGTTGTGTGTTAACCTCCGCACGTAGTCCATATTAATATTAATATTAGTAGAAAGATTATAATATCGTTATATTATATATATATATCACGTCTTGGGTGATAGAACTGACTTCATTGCAGCACCCCTCAATATTAATAGTACATCCTGGTGTACCTGGCAAGCATAGGAAAAGTGATAAATGACTTGAAATTCGTTTTGACAATATTCTTCATATTGTTAATAAAGACGACGACGACGACGGCGACATCATCAAGTCAGTGATACGTAAATTATTATCTAAAGCCACTGCCAACAACTTCACCAAAGCCAATATGCAGGTTTTTCATTTGATTTATACTGATGACTTTGTTCTAAATCACTTAAAGATAATCATGTTCATGCGACAAATTGTACTTGTAATAAAGAGACAATGAATTTTACAAAATTTTCAACGCGTCTTTGACATTTAATTCGAGCAGCTCTAAAGTGCTAGAATGTGTGTTCTTGTAAATAGTTTTAATTAGTACCAGAAGATTAATTTTCTCGATAAAAAAAAAACATCCGACATAGAGGCTACAATTTTTATCGAGTTATATTTATGGATACTTTCAAGCAATTTAGATTTTTTGTTCTACGATCTCTGTCAGCATGAATAAGATTGTCGTTATACATATCGAGACTCGTAATTATAATAATAATAATAATAATAATAATAATAATAAATGTTTAATCGACTGGGTAAGCACATACACTTGTATTGTAACGTTAACATTATTTAATTGTTCTCTAATTATAAAGGGGCGAAAGTGTGTGTGCCAAAATAAAGATTATTGGAAAGCAACACCCGATAACCATTACAATTTGCATTCGCATGAACATGTGCTTTGTTAAGCTTAAAATTGACATAATTAATATGGTAATGGTTAATACTAAGTAATTAAGTCGTTGAAAAGTATTATATGGTTGCTACACTAAGTCTGTAGTATTATCCTTCGTAGCGTCTATCTATGTCATCATTAGAGTAAGGAGGACCCTTTACTCTTACCCGTTAGATCATTCAATTTCATTATTCCTAAATGTAACCTGAAAGCGAGTCTGTCGAATTGAATGAAGAAGACAGTTTGTCAGTTGTTGGACGCGACAAAAGAATGTAAGAATGGCCTTTGACAAATATAATACAATGACTCACCTAAGTTCAAATTCATATCCACTAATTCTGCCAGCTTCTTCCCAGAGTCCATGAGCCTTTTCTAAATTACCCTTGAGATAAGCAGTTACACCTGCTTCCCAATATGCAAATGGAAGAACAAACTTGTCTTCTTTTATTCGGTCATCTCGATCAAAGATCCACGTAAGACATTCGCTAAAATATTATATATTTAGCTTATCACTTCGATTTTAAAATCAATTTACATATCCTACTTACTGCGCTTCTGAAAACCGTTTTAACTGATTTAATATGGATGCTTTGACGAGCCTCAGCATTGCTCCAACATCACACTTGCCAGTTGATATGTCTTCATCAGTTTTTTCTAGATCGCTCAATTTAGCATCCGTCATTGCCATACATTTGAGCAGTATCTCTTCTGTCATACATCCAAAGCTGTTCCAAATAAGCATTATTTCAAGACCAGGAAGCACAATATTTTTGAAACCTTCTTCTGTATATTGTTTAACTTTACGCGTTACGTATTGCTCTATTAATATTGTCCGCCCTCCAAACTTACGAACAACAAGGCCGGCAACTTGCGAATAGATTTTAACGGCTTCTTCCATCTTGCCCACCATCACTAAGCAGCTGGCTTGAAAATAAGTAAAGAATGCCGGACTCCAATAACCTTCTTTTGCAAGATTAGCGAAACAACTAGCTGCAGCCTCCCATTCCAGCATCAGAGCATAATTCATTCCCAACTCGTAATCACACAGGCGCCTCAATTCAGCACCAAATCCCGTAGCTAGACTCTGATTGACAGACTTGAAGGCGACTGTTGATTTTTGCAATTCACGTTTCAGGCGCAGATTACGACCCGCAAAAAATGTGAAAAAGTCTGATCCGGGAAATTGTTGAAGCGCATCTTCGATGTAAGCGTCAGCCTTCGGAATCTACCAAAAATCAGCATATGGTTATAACATGCTAATCGATGAAAATTGCGACAATTTATTTACTTACATAGTCTGCACCGAGTATTACTGGTACAAAAGATGTCAATATTGTATACGAGGCTGCAAATCTAGCAAAATAGACATGTTTATAATTAAAAATTGTTGAGGCATTTTCCGTAATAGGGACTCATTGAAAAAAATACTTCTTTAACGTCCTTACAGAATAGATGCAAGTGGCGATCTTATGCCTCGTCCACGCAGGCAATCATTGACCAGTTGAACTCCCAACTCTTTATTTCCTCTATATCCGATTGCAGCTGCGATCATTTTGATAACTTTTCCGGGAAGAAACGAAAGCACAAGGTTACATGTTCCGAAACTATGCACCAAATTAAAATATAGAATCAGAATATTGCCAAAATGGTATCTATACTTACGACAGAGCTTGCCGATGAGCGAAAAGTTTAGCAAACTAACCCGAATTCGACGCCACCTTTGGTATGGCGATCAACAGGACCAGGGAAATCGCTTTTGTTCATTTCATCCCAGACCTGTTCGTAACTCTTGTATCCTGGTAATTTTTTTTTTCGACCTTTTGCTTAAATATTCTCAGGAACAAGCGTTTTGGATAATAGAGTAAATTTACAATTACCTCGCCTCAGATTCAACGCCGCTTTGCCATAACTGACCAAACTCTCCTGAAACAACTGAATCAAAGCAATTAGCAGAACGGATTCTGCCTTGATAACCGTGCTACGTAATTGTCCATTAGTCATGAAATGTTTTCGACCAGAGAAGAATTTAGTAACATTCGAAGTAAAACTGGGTTTCGATGCATGAAGTTGTGCACTAGCCAGAGCTTCGGCGAAAGAAAGGTGTTTTATAGCAAGTGTTATATCATCCTCGTTAAACGTTGTGACGGCTGCAAGAGATTGGAACAGCGATAATGAAATCAGGTGCGAACATGAATATATGGACAAACCATCATAATCTGTACCTTTTAAAAACGATATACACCCCCGGCCGAGGGCATATAACGGCTCAAAGTCTGCTTTCTCGGCAAAAATATCTTGAGCTTCTGAGTATTGGTTGCAGAAAAAGGCCTTTACCTAAAAGCACGAAACAAGTCTGATAATTAGCAAATAAAAAGCTAGCTTTGGACATTGCAAGACCGGGTAGATTGGAGTTTTGGTTCACTTACACCCTGAAACATTCGCACATCTATTGAATAACGTGGCAAGTGTTAATAACTCAAAGAAGTGGGGTAAACCGAAAGTTACTGTACTGTATCGTACGTGCGAACATTACCTTCAGCTTCCTGTTCTTTCGCAGTCAAGTTATTAGGACCGATCTCTGATAAGTCTACTTGCAAATTCTGAGCAAGTTCGGTAGATGACTTTGAGCGTTCTTGGGAATAGACAAGCTGTTCATTTTCACGATGTTCAGCATTTGGACCCATTGAAAAGTATAACGATGCTGCAAACTCACTCCTTGACACAAATTTAATGGGAGCACAGAGTGCTTAAATATGGAATTTAATAAGGATTATAAACGCGACACCAGATTCCCCATGACAAAAGACAGGCGGGAGAGTATGATTGGGGAACATGTGATGGGTATGGTATGCATGATGGGGTTCATTTTTTCACCAAAGCGATTAAATGGCTGGGGAAACAATTGAAGCAGTACTCAATGGTATAATAATGAAGAGGAGGGAGTATAACGAAAGTATTTCTCATAATGAAGTTATCAGTAACATCAATAATATTCTCCGTTTTGAAAAACACGTAGTATAAAACGTAAATGGCAAATGACTCTAGACTGATATATGGAACAAAAATAACATAATAAAGTTTCGCTATCGTTATAATATATAATAATAAGAAAGGTCTATCCCTGTCACACAAGAACTGTTTTGTATCGAGAGCCACTCCTATTAAATAAAAAAAGAGGTTAATTTTCATCTCCGCCACATCAAAAGAAATGGTTTCATCTGCCCATAACGCGACAAGAAATCTCTGCACATACATTACGTTGTTGGTCCAAGCAAGCAAAGATAAATTTCATTATTCAGATCTCTATTCTCTAATAACATAGCTAGTAATTATCTATCTTAGAGAATAATTCTTTTTCTATTGTTTAAGTTTTGACAATTCCATGATTAGCTACTTCAAAAGAAAATTTGCAAGCCATTCAATTTCTTAAAGAAAATTCCCAACACAGAGTTAAAATCTAAGTATTGAAAGCCTTTGCCGTTTTCATAGTACTGAGCTTATTTAATTCTGCTATACTCGATTTTTTCACGACCTCAACAATATGGTCTACACAATCTACTGTCGTTTTTCGGTAAAGTTTCTTGATCAGTCCGAAACTACCATCACACTTGATAAAATTTAATTCGACACTTTCATAGTAGCCATAAATTACCAAATACAAGTAAAATCAAATGGTAGCATTATCTTTATTCTGTCTTCTCGCATTATCGCAAGTGATTTTTAAATATTTCTCACTTTATTCAATCGTTTAATTCCATCGAATACCAGGCTCAGGGTACCATTAGGGTCTTTGCTGATAATTTCGTCCTCATCGAGAACGTAATTAAGTTGTTCGCGTACTGCTTCATAATAAAACGGACTAAAATAATAAATCTTACTTATCTGTTGATCGGAATGGGGTACGTGAACGTTTTGTACCCAATCGTAACTGTAATGCGCAGTCGCATCAATGCTACAATAAGCTCTACCTCTTGTTATGAAATGCTCATCCACCATGCTCACTGCTGTCCACCTCAACAGAAAGTATTCGATCTACTACTGCTAAATAATCGAACGTCGATCGGCTTTAAAATTACCAACCCACCCCTAAATCGATCGTTGAAACAAGGTGTCGCGAATTGGATACGACTTGTCAATATTAATATCCCGTTTTTTCCAACTTTGACTGTAGGGAGTGGAGCCTGTTCCGCACAGAAATAAAACCATTGATTAGGATACATTCGTCGCACGGAAAATTTTGCGCCCTAATTGCTTTTGGCTAATTCGTGCGCGTAAAGGTGGAAAGCGAAGATAAAGAATCAACTCATAAAAATATGGAAAGACAAATCTGTGATATTTATGTTCATTTTGGCATCCTACGAACAAAAGTGAGTGAAATATTCTTATTACATTTGCCGCCTATTCTTCTCACATTGTGATAGGTGACTGGTATGAATCGGTTCAATTTGTCAAAACAACATGTCATGGATTGCTCGATGCTTAGATTTGAATCTCCAACAAAGCGAAAGACGAAATACTTATCTTTATTGTATAAACCATCAAATCATATTCTTAGCTACCGTCAATATCACAAAGAGAAAATAATCTGACAACAGACCAAAATCTTGACAATGTCTCGTGAATGAATGATACTTTCTTTGTTTGGTATATATTTTGGTATGTATTTAGCCATCATTCAGCAGCTCAATCAATGCTGCTTACATTCCAGCCTAGTATCGTCCAAACCAGAATGGGCACTCTCTTCTGACACTACGAGTTTTGCTAATGAGTTTGTTGAATTCAGGCGTGTTCAGTGTTGGTCTTTTGAAGGACGATTTGAGCTCTGGGGAACTAATTTGGGGATTTTTGAGTTTAGCAACAAGAGTATCATAAGACTCAAATAGGAGAGATCGTATATTCAATAAAATATAAAGCTCATCAATAAATGTATATATGTCCTTTATAGTCGTTGGCACCGAAATCTGCGCAATATGGGACATCGTATATAATCCTTGAGCTCGAAGATCCAGTACGTAGAAATCTATTTTATATGCAATACACTGGAAGCCCAATATCTTGATACCCGCTTCCCGAGAAATCGCTGCATCGACACAATCTTTCATAAATACTCCGATCCTCACTAGATCGAGGCAATTCTTATATACGTTATGTTGGTCAGCTGGACCAGTCACTTCACCAACAAAGACCACGTTTGTCGCTCGAGATTGATAATTAACTGAAATAACAAAGTCCGGCTGTTTCGTCCTTGATCCATCGAATTTCCTTACTTTGCTTTCCGTAAGAGCTGTATTCGGCCAACGAACTATATGTTTGTCAGGCATATGAAAGGCACTTTTCATGATTCTGTCTAAATAGTTTGTTATTAATGTTAATTCACTTGGTTCGTTTCTGATCTTCTCATATGGCAGAGTGCGTATCAGATCTAAGATCAAAAATCCAAAATTGTCTATAAGTTCATCTTTTTGAGCAATATTTGTAGATAGTAGTTTGATACCCTTCTCACGTGAATCGTTCAAACATGTTTTCACCACGCGTCTATATACATTTTCAATTTCTATGTCTAACTGTAGAGATAACCTCGGCATACATTCTCGATGTATTGCTTCCAGCAAGTCTAGGCCAAAATATTCCACCATTTTAGCCGGGTACGAGTTTGGAATAAGAACAAGGATTGATGAAAGTGATAAAATTTCATGAGTATTCATCTCGACGTATAATCCCTTAGTCTTTGCCAGTGATACAGCCCCGTCAACATATTTCCTAAACCTGGCGGATATGTTAACATCGTTTATATGCATGTCGAATTCTGAACTCGATGATGGTATATGTGAAGAGACATCAGTGATTATGACCTCTTCGCCTTCTGCAAAAGGATCTTCAATAGAACACGGTGTTGGAGTCATATATCCATCATCTTGTCCCTCAGAATCTGGGTCAACCGAATTGGGGTATAAGCCATCACTTGATTCTGAGTCTTGTTCATGTGTCTCCTGCTAACAGGAATTAAATATTTAATGAAGAGAACGTGCACGAAGTTGTAATATGAAGCAGTCATTACCTTTGTTAACCGTTTCGATGAGCTTGTTTCAGCATTGTCCAGAAATCTCTTGGTAAGTCTGCTTACGGATTTATACTCCTTCTCTGTATCTTGCATCCTACCTGATGAACTGGATCCAGTTGGTGTTATTGAGATAGATTCACCTTCTATGTCAAAAGCCAATTTTTTAGAATAGTATCTTCCTGTTTCACTAAGAATATTCAGAGTTCCTCTTTTGTGAATTGTTTTCACCAACAACTGCATAATAATAATAAATGGTAGCAACAATCAGCTGATAAGTAAATGGTGGATACATAAATATATTGACTCTTACTTCTTTTTTAACACAGAGGATATCTTCCCAATACATCATTAATTTTTTATCAGAACACTCATCGTTAAGCTGTGTGAGAGATACAATGTTGTGAAATTTGTTAATAAATTATCCAAAGAAAGTGAAAATGTGAATACAAAGCACAAGTCGCAATGATGGCGCTCAACCGAACATTGAACACCTTCTAGTCAACCCGATCACTGACTAGAGGCGCAACCATCATCACTCGGGTCAGCCGAACACTGAATACCTCTAACCAACCGATCACTGGTTAGACGCTCCCTTTTTGTAGCTTTGATTCAAACAAAGGAATTGCGTAATCTAAACTACAGACATAACCTTTTTTTTCAATGCTTCGTAATTATCGGGAATCAAATCCTTGATAGCACTCAGATATCGAGTCTTCCAGGCTGCTTCAAGGCCAAACCACTCACCACAATCAGGAGGAATTGTTATTATATCATCTCGATTCAGAACTAGAAACTCGCGAAATGACCAAGTATCGCGCTTCTCGAAGTAAGAACGTAGAACTTGAGACTTGATCAGAATCTGTTATCCAGGAACGATATTATATGTAAGCTTCGGCTTAGTATTACGAATAGCTACTTACTTTCGTAGCCTAGATATTGTTCACCACTAGACATCACCGGATCACGGTTTAAAACTTGTAAAAGTTATGCAATTACTATTACCCAGAATCCCCGTAATAGTAACGCGTAGTTGTTCGCGATCCTTCATGTGATGTTGCTTCATCACCTGACTTATGATGACTGGCTGAAGATGTCGTACGATGGTAGGTGTATCACATTTACCCTCGCGAACGATTACGCGCACAGTAATACCAATTCACCCACATTTTAGAATGAACGTACACATAATGACTACCGTATGTAAAAGTAAAGCTTCGTTTACTTGAACAGAGATCAAAGGAACAATCTCCAACAAACGTTATTCCTGTAACTGTAGTTTATATGAGTACAATGATATGAATAGAGACCTCGTTTTCGTTAAGTGTCGAGTTTCGTTTTTTTGCTCAAACATTTGCAAAAGGTTAACGTAATCAGACATTTATAATAATTGATACGTATTTTGTCATCTTGACTTTATTATTTCTTTAAAACAAAATAGATATATTTGAAGATTCACTAGAGCGATTACAGAATAATTTGTACAATAAATCCGTACAGTTTTATTCTTAAGCAGGAACAATAAGTTTATCGTTCACTCGATGTAAAGCTTTTTCAAAAAAGCGATATCATGAACCTTTATTTGATGAAAGCAATTAAATAGCTTTCTTTTTCTAATTTGACAGTCAAGCAAATAAATGCTGCCGATGCTCTCTAAATATCGCGTAAACCCAATTTCTATGTATATGACGAAAAGATTTATAGGCCCGTAACTTTTCGCGATGTTACGAACAGAATAATTCTTGGATTTACATTTCTCTCTCACTTATTCTACAAAAGGTTTTTTTGCTCTCTTCTCCCTCCGTCTTTACGCCCATGTTGACGAAGAACGCACGCACACAATTTAGTCACTTAATGTTGACATTCAGTTTGTTATACCAAGAATTATACATTTATTTATTTATTCAATACAAAAAGTCGAACATTTTATCTATAATTCAAGCTTGACACAAAATTGACTTTCCTCGATAAATAATATTATTTCCAACCAGAATAATCAAGTAGACAGATCATATTCAATACAGAACATGAATTCTCTTGTAAAATTATACTGCAGTTGCTTTCCCTTTGTCAGGCGCAAACAGGACACACCGCTTGGCGTTCTTCAATACCGTGGAGAGAGCCGTCGACAAGAGTTTTGCGTTCTTTAGAGCGGTTGATTGGTGCGGCAAAGGAAAGACCGAGCAAAGCACAGAGAACGAAAAGAGCAGTGATTCGAGAGAATTGCATTTTAGTTGGATAAATTATCGTGATAGTTTGGAGAGTTGAAGTATTTAATTTGTATGATGGAGTAGCTCAGCTATGATTTCTATTGTCGAGGAATCTTGTTGATTGAAAGCTTTGGCGACCTCACGCTGCTTTTATTTTTTTTCCGGCTCGATGCACGGATTCGAGTTTAATTAATTAATTGGGGACTTTTTCTTTATCTTTTAGCTTCAAATTTGGCGTACAAGTAACTCATAGATTGTTTGGTTAGATTATCGACAACAGACTACTATTTTGATCGGGAAGAAATTTATGCAGCATGTTACACGTATCAAACATGTAGTACGATACAGACGGAAATGAGTCTCGTAGTAAAAAAAGGAATAACTCTGGCTCTAAGTTGTCAATAATGTTGTGTTAATCGCCGTTTGTTAGTTCTTTTCTTTCTTTGTTTTTTCCCCCTAGAGCTTAAAAATGAGGGCGTTTTATTGGTTTTTGTTCTATATTACTACAGATGAAACACGCCGTTGGGATCGGACCATCGTGTGAAATAGTAATTCGTGTAATACCATTAGTTATATATCAATTAATTGTGTAATGTGCAGATCGTGTTTTTCAATACGCAAAAATGGGAGTCATGCTTTTTCTATGTCTCAAGCTGATGATAAATATATTATAGAAGCAATAAAATGAAATTGGATATTTCAAATCCTATAAGAGAAATTCCATTAAAACTCTTTATTAAATTTTCGTACGGATTTCCTCTCTGGAGAAATGTTTATTTTGATAGCAATAATGACTTGGTACATTCCGTTATTGCTTAGTAGAATTATTATTACCACTCATGAATAAACTACTATTGATTACTAATTCTACCACTAATACTAATAATATTACTGTTACTATTACTATTACATAAACATTAAACAACGAAATATCGTTGTTTGTTATATCTCTCAGTCGCTTACAACTAATTTTGTTACAATCTTAGTCTTAATATGAAACAGATATCTTTGTTACGAACAAACGACATAGTCAATGTACTTATACTTTACATAACTTTCTTTGTTTGAAATGTCATAATTAAGTAAATATATTATAAACGTTAAACAAAGAACACCACTTGTCGTAATAAACTCTCAATTAGGCTAGTCGAATCTAATTAGAATGTTCAAAATAAACATTTTTCCAGAGAACTACCCCAGCAATCTCAGCAATTTCTCAATTAACTAATGAGCGGCTTGAAAAGTTTGTGTAATGTGCAGATTGTGGAGCGTACAAATTCCTCTCTGGAAAGATGTTTTAGAGCGGTGTTCTTTGTTTAACGTTTATAATATATTTACTTTAATTATAACATTTCATCAATGTATTAAAAACGAAGGAGATTATGTAAAGCACAAGTACATCGACTATGCTGTTTGTTCGTAACAAAGATATCTTTTTCATATTAAGACTAAAAGTTAGCTAAGATGATCATGTTTGTAACAAAATTAGTTGTTGAGATAGTATAACGATATTTCGTTGTTTAATGTTTATTCTATTAATATGTAATACCAGTAATATTATTAATATTAGTGGTAGAACTAGCAATCGATAGTAATAGTAGTATTGACATGGTCCATCACCACCATATACCAGTCACCATTAATTTTCTGACAAGCACGTAATTTTGGTGCATACCCCAGATGAGCACAAACCTCATGAGCTTTTCTACTGAATATGTCTGGGTGTATTTGACAAATATTTGGTCATTTTCCTCAAGTGTTTCTCCAATGAATATCAAACTGCATGGTAAAAACTGGGTCTTGTACTTCAAGTGGACAGTGACACCTTCACGTGATATGTATTGGCAATATGGGAATATGGATCTGGTATAGGTAGGTGTGTGATATCAGCTTGATCAGTGTGTCTTGAAAGATTGCTTTTAGGGAGAGAACGTCAACTTATAAACTTACCGGCGTAATATAAGTGCAAGCAAGGTAGATTGGATTGTGGAAAGCATGATCCATTTTTTAACTACGGAATAATAGTAGTAATCTGCAGACTGAAGAAATGGATCAGTGCGGGTAGACCTACTTCATTTTTACACTCTGTGATAAGGTAAAAACAGTCTTTCACAGCGAGATGGCCGTCTGTAACATAGCCAGTTTTGTGGACGGGTCCCGCGATGAGTTGGATGTTGTAATGATTTTGTAAAGCAGAGCGGAAGTCGGCCACTCGTGATGTCTTGTTATCATGCCTCCGTCTACAAGTCTAATATCGTCTGCTATGGGCTGATAGCTCCGAGTATCGATTAGGAATTGGCTGAATATAGGTTTTAATAAAGATACTGGCAGGGAGCAGCTTCAGGTCGACCACAGAGGATAAACATCCTCCCCTCGGAATGTGTTTGATTTCTTGAAGAAGACCGATGGTTCTCCTGGCCGATAGTGATCCGATTTGTCGCTCATATACTTTATTCTACGGGCCTGTGTTCGGTTAACGTCAGGGTGGGCATTTGACATTGTAACTCCGTTTTGACGCTACTTACAAGAAAGTGCAAATAATGTAAAAATTTGGTATATACCTACTCTACCCTATACACACACACTACTCTATGTTCGCAACACCCGAATCATGTTGTTATCCGGGCTATGTTTCATTTATGCTTACCTTGAGTTTTCTCATGCTGGCCTGCATGATGCCCACACAGACAAGTTATTTTATCCAAGTCAGTTCACCACAAGTACAATTAGCTTCGAGGCAGCTTTCGCGCTGTGTTCCGTCACAATCTTTTATTTTTCGAAGATACAGTGTAACGAAAAAAACCGCTATCATAAAATATACCATAATTCAATGACCTAAATTTTTAAACAATTCCAATTTTTTTAAAAGCTTATAATGTGTATAATTTTCAATACGAAATTCTATCACCATTTTTCTGCCAAACAAGCTCACACCTCTTTTTCATCGATGAAATTAAATTTTGTACAGTTGTTTCTGGAATCGCATCCATTCTTCGGTCATAAATTGTTTTATTCGTCAACACTTCTTGGAATTCATGTTTCAATCTTATTCTTGACAATATACCACATGTTTTCGATGCAATAAGGGATACTGGTCTTTCCTTTAAGGATTGGACGCCATTAATATTAAGCCAATAATGATAATTGTTTGTCGTTGAACTTCAAGTCTCTCCATGGTTGCAAAGGACAAGGGGAACAACAACGGGACTAATTACGATAATCATTACTTAAATACGTTTACTAACATGGGGAGTAATTAAACATAAAGACGCGTTTGTCATCAATAACAACACACACCCTTGTTTTCTTTACTCAATTTTCGGAAGGCGGTTTTTCGTTACACGCTGTACATATTCAGAGGATTGTGTGACCAATGATAATCAATGGACCACACGTAATAACAATTAACAATTTCCATCAACAAACGTTACTTTTGTGATTGTAATCTATATGATAAACACGATTATAAGTATGGGATAATCATGCTTTTATTAAGTTGGAACAATTCGTGAGGCGTTTTTTTTTACATATTTTGTCATCTTGACTTTATTATTTCTTTAAAAACAAAAGTAGGTATATGCGAAAATTTACTAGAGCGATTGCATGGGAGGAAATATTCGGACCCAAAGCCATTGATGAGTACCCTATACTTTGGTCACACTAGTAAATCTATGCTGTACAGTATTATTAATGCTGTCAACGTTTCTTCTTCTCTCTCATTTTCTCTATTAATCCATTCCTGTGCTGCTTCGACAGGCGGATGGGTTTTTACAGGCAGATGTTTTAGAGTTGAGGCTGCAATTCACGTAACGTGTAGATTTCAGTTGCCCATTTTTTTAACGAAAAGGCTGAGTCTGGCTCAAGTTTTTGTCAAAAATTATCGATGTTTTCTGATTTTTGCTCGCTGAGTATTTTAGTGGTCTAGATTTTGACTACTCGACTTATTTTTCGTTTATATTGTTTGAGCCGATTGTAAGTTTATAATGCAGCGAGAGACCGAAAATAAGTCCGATTGATATTTCACAAAGAAATTCAACGGAAGTGAACGTTTTGCAAAATTTTTTTTATGGAACAAAATGCATTTGATAGTGATTATTTATGTTTGTGATTTTGATCGATTGTAAAAATGTGGCAATTTACAGTCGTCGGACGCCCGATCAGAATTATAAGTGAGGCTTGAATTCATAGCCGTAAGTATTAATTGTACAAGCATTTTAATTTTTAAAAATTAAAAGCGGTCGCAGCGGTTATATATCACTTGTTATTTTCGATTTTTATTGCGACATTCGTTTAAACACGCGGTGTCATGCTATTCATTGCCAAGTGATTTCCCAATGAGTGCGACCAATTTCTAACAAAGCGATCTCAACAATAAAATGTTTTTTTTAAGACATTTGCCTGGGAGGTATTTCTCTATTATTTTATTGATTTTAGCTGGGCCTTTAAAGCATATTTCGTTTAGTATTAGCACTTGAAAATTAAGCTATAACATTCTGTGAATAGTCAACCTTGCAAGTCTTGTTAATGGCCTGTAATCCTTTTAATCACAGAGCGTAATATTTGCATTACCTTCGAATCATTACAAATAATTTAATTGTTTAGGATCAGGACTAATAGTAGCTGATCAAAAAAATTTACAGTTGAATATTTAATTATACTTATTATGCCATATTTAATGTCGCATTTTATTGGTTGGTTTTTACAATCTCATCACAGATTGTACCATAGTTATTTTCCTTACTAAAAAAAGAGTTCCTACCATTCTCTTTCCCTCGTCTTCCCTCTTTTTCCTTTCTTCAAATGGATTCCAAAGATACAATTTTATCAACTGAAGGCGAACGTCTTGAAATGCCTCAACCCGATAACGAGGTTGCTGATGGGTCAATCGAAGAAGAAATAGAGGACGACGAACGGGAAACTGACGACGATACTGACGAGGACGATAGTGAAGACGAGGACGAGGAGGAAGAAGAGGAGGAAGAAGACGACGACGACGACGATGACGATGAAGAAGAAGAAGAAGAGGAGGAGGAGGAGGACGACGACGACGACGACGACGACGATGAAGAAGAAGAAGAAGAAGAAGAAGAAGAAGAAGAGGAGCCAAAGTTGAAGTATCAGAGACTTGGTGCGAGTGTCGGTGAAGTACTGAAAGAAGACTCGGCGAGTGCTATGGCTGTATCCGAACGGTTTGTTGTACGTTGAAATACTTACAATGTAAATTGGTGCAGATGACGCTTAATGTGAATGTGTATTCGCCGAATCGTTGATCTTCGTTGGAATTTGTAGACGTCTCTGCTAATTCTTTGATATATTCCCATCATTTAGGTTCTGGGCACCCATAATGGTTCAGTCCTTTTACTTGATTTTCAGGGAGATGTTGTTAATCGCTTCACCAAACATACTGCGTCTGTGTCTGATATCTCTATTGATGCCAATGGAGAGTATGTGGCAAGCGCGTCACTTGACGGTAGGATAACCCTCGATCATGGATGCATAATCAGTATTACTTCAAATTTTAATCATCTATAAATGATTGTATTTTGTCTTAATAGGAAAAGTTGCAATATATGGTTTATACCCAGAAAGTTCCGCATCCAACGATTCCAAAGAAGTATATCCTGTAGAAGTATACGACTACAAACGACCGGTGAAATGTGTCGCCTTGGATCCAGAATATAATAGAAAGAAGACGCGTCCGTTTGTATGTGGCGGAATGGCAGGAATATTGCATCTGAGGGAAAAAGGTTTGTTTACTAAACTTTTGTTGTGCGATAAACGTACGTCATCTTAATGCAAGAATTATACGTGATAGGATGGTTTGGCGATAAGGACACGCCGTTACAAGGCTCTGGTGAAGGACCTATTACTGCTGTCAAGTGGAGAGGATCATTGATTGCTTGGGCTAATGATGAGGTTGGAAACTTGTTATAGATGAGCGTGTTTGGTAGACATTGAGATTATGATGACGAGTAGATGTAATGTGAATTCTAATATGTTATATAACAGGGTGTAAAGATGTATGATACAAACTCGCAGAACCGTATTACTTGGATTGCTAGACCTTCTGATAGTCCAAGAGCCGACTTATATCGATGCAATCTGTGTTGGCGCAGTGACACAACGTTAATGATTGGATGGGCCGACAGTATACGTGTTGCTATAGTCAGAGTAAGTTTAGCATTAAGATGAAAAGAAAAAGGTTAAATCGTTAATTAGGACAAATATGTCAAAAGTTATTGACAGGGTCCCGTGAACTGTTTTTTGTAGGATACTCCTAGGCAAGAAATTTTACAGGGCAAGCCACCGTTATATGCAGAAATTATCGCACAGTAAGCAGCAGGCGTTATTTTATGCTTGATATTAAACCGGTGGATACTAATATGCCATTTTATGTCATCAGAATCACGACAGATTTTATCGTCTGTGGTATCGCGCCATTTAGAGATATGATGCTGTTATTGGCGTATCCAACTGCCGACATACATCAACATGAAGAAACAGATGACCCGGAGAAACAGAAACGACAGGTAATTTTTATTGCGTTATTTTGACCATCGTTTTTACGTTCAGCTTATTAACTCTTTAATTAAATCGTATAGAAAGCCAGACCCCCTGAACTGCGCATAATCGACTCAGCCAATGAAGAAATTTCATGCGATGCTCTACGCCTCCATGGATTTCAACATTATCAACCGAACGACTATGTGTTGGACTATTTGTCATCAGAAGATATGTTCTACGTAGTCAGCCCCAAAGATCTTGTAGTTGCGAGAGAGCGTGACTTAGACGATCATATTAAATGGCTAAAGGAGAGATCAAGATATGAGGAGGCATTGCAATCGCTTAGAGAAGCACTCATTCGTAATGTTGCTAGTGCATATACAATCAAAGGGTTGGGGCAAAAGTATTTAGAGTATCTAGTAGGAAAAGGTAAGTCGTTCATGTATTTTCCAGGCAACTTATATCCCATATTGGTATGTGGTTACTAAATACGTTTCGTTTGCAGAGGAGTTTGATAAGGCGGCGGCGGAATGTCCCAATATACTCGGTGACGACGCTGAGCTGTGGGAGCGATGGATATATGCCTTTGCTGATATGTGGCAATTACAGGTCAGCTAGAGTTAACACTGTTTGCAGGATATATCTGCGATTGGAATTAACAATATTCGTTGTTACAGTCAATTACCCCATTTATTCCATACAAAAACCCTCAATTGAGTGATGCGGTGTACGAAATGGTATTATTACACTTCCTACAGAATGACCATCAGGTATGCTATACAATAATAACTCTATGATAATTATGAAAACGGATCAACTGCACGGCTGCCTCAACTCACTAATAATATTTTCTCTATAGTCTCTGGTAAAAACCATTATGAATTGGCCTTCGACACTATACAATATAAGAAGTGTCATTGTCCTGGTTGAAGAGGCTCTAATCAAAGAGAATGACAATCCTATTTTAATGGAATGTTTGGCTGAATTGTAAGTTTACCGCGAAAGCCAGAAAAAGTATCAGTCATCTGTCACATGTTATTTTTTTTTCTTAACCAAATATTCGATTCTCAGATATGCATACAATCGCGAACCAGATAAAGCTCTAGAATATAACCTCAGGCTACGCCGTCCAAATGTTTTCGAGTTGATTCGTGACTATAATTTATTCTCTGCTCTTGAAGGCAGAATAATATTGCTTATGGAATTTGATCAGCATTTGATGAAGGAGGAAGAAGAGAGAGAGAAAAAGGAAAAACAGAGTGAGAGCGCGGATGGCGATACTGCCCAAAAAAACTCAACTAAATCACGTGCGAAGAGACAGAGTGAAGGACCTGCTGTGCAATTATTGGTTCAGAATACAGAGCTCGTACCAGTATGTTATGCTTAAATATAGTATTATGAATAGTTGTCGTGTGATAACGATCAATTGCTTATCCAATACGTTGCTAATCCAATACGTTATAGACTTTTTTGGTTGTCAGGGAATTAAAAGAAAATCCGTACTTTATGTACATTTACTTGGATGCACTGTTCCACCACGATCCTCATCTCGGTTATGAGTATCACGACATGCAGGTAATGCGCGTAGATCATAATGGCTATGCTTAGTCAACTTGCGTATTTTCCTAACGACCTTCCACTATCTAGATTGAATTGTATGCCGAATACGAATATGATGGACTCATGGAATTTCTACGTACGAGTAATTATTACTCGCTTGATCGGGTGCGAATTTTGAATTCTTAACATCATAATTAATGAATTATAGTGACGTTCAACATTAGTATTCGTGCTAACGTCGCTAGTCCATTTGTTCCAGGCCTACGAGATATGTAAACAAAGAGACTTGGTACCCGAGATGGTCTTCATCCTCGGACGTATGGGCAACAACAAGCAAGCGTTGATGTTGATCATCGAACGCTTGCAAGACGTACAACGCGTAAGTCATTTTTCGAGGTTTAGTGAAAGTCAGCTACAATACGACCATCCCTGTTAATGATTGTTATTGATATAGGCCATTGATTTTGCGAAAGAACAAGACAACGAAATACTCTGGGAAGACCTACTTGTATACTCATTAGACAAGCCTCGTAAGTCCTTATGTTCAATATGAAAGGCGATATCGCATGCTGGTTCATCTAATAAAACTAAATGTCTCTATACTCAACCGCGAATTGACAAGGCTTCATCATTGGGCTTCTCGAAAATCTCGGCAGCACCAACATTGATCCTATTGCTATGATACGCCGTATTCCGGGAGGATTGGAGATACCTGGGTTGAAACAAGCCCTCATTAAAGTCTTACAAGACTACAATCTGCAAGCATCCTTGCGAGAGGGCTGCGAAAAAATATTAGTGAACGACAGTGTAGCAATGGTTTATCAGCTCAATCAAGCGCAGAAGCATGGCATATCTTGTGAAGGTTAGTGCTAATAAAAAATTTTGAAATCTAGTAACTATAGGTGTGTTGCAATTGCTGACTAGTTTTTGATGTTTGCAGCTGAATTGAATTGTTCTATATGCCAAGAGACCATTATTAGAGACGGTAAGTACTTTACTTTATTCTATGAAAAGATTCGCTCAATTTGTTCGGTCGGTACTATAAAGTACATCCACCAGTTTCACTCATGTCACTTTCACTTTGATATTTGAATACACAAAAGATCTAAACTCAACGCCAGACCCAAAGGCGACGACGATAATATTTTTCTGCAAACATGCGTATCACCAACAATGCCTTCTGGACTCGGAAAGTTTTGAATTGTCTAATCAACCATTGAAACCAGCTGGAGGACGTTTTGGAATAGCTCCAAAAATCAGACATACCACTTTACTACGATCTTTAGGGCGTCCTCCACAGTGTCCTATTTGTCATGAAGCACAACATAAACATAAGCCACTCAGTAAGGGAAAACGCGCGACTGGTCCTATTAAGGGATTTGTCAGAAGTAGACAAGGTTCTTCCTCGTCTTCTTCTCTAAAAGATGATGACGGAATGCCACCAATGGTGCCATTAAGGTTCTAATTACCGGACATGTATTGGAGTGAGTCATATGTGGTGAAGGTCAATACAGAACAATGAATGTAATATTATTTTGGCGTTCTGTTTGATGCGTAATCATTGATGATTGTATTTAAGTGCACATGTATTATAAATAAAAACTATTGTTTATTATCTTGAGTAGTATAGTCTGTACAATTTAGGTCAGAAACCATAATAATAACCCAGCTACTATCAAATTGACTCATTACAGCAACAAAGTTGCAAATTGAAGATGTTATGATGAACAAATACTTTAATTAAAATATACAACCTCAAAGACTATGTTTCGCAGCTTTGCGTGTAACTACACTTTTATGCCGTAAGTTTCTTTTTACGTAATATCAATGATGGGTCCAGGAGATTTTCGTTCAAATTGCGATAATATCTTATTCTAACAAGTGCACATTATCAACAAAGGCGACCAAACGACTAATGGGAATATTTGTCATGTACTCAAATAATTACTAACAATAAATGAGCATTTTATGACGAGAGATAGGATTGATTATTTTAACGTTGATGCTGCTGGTCATTTATAGTTACGATTGAGCACAAGTACTGTGTTCCACGTGAAGTGCATTTATGAGTATCCAAAATAAAGCAGTACGCGAACAAATTAATTACATTCTCGATAAAGACGATATAATAGGGAATGACTTTATTGGCACGCTGAGTATGATTTTTGATGAGATTAAAAACAAAAAGTTTATCAAGCGCCGATCATATGCATGAGCGAAAGTTTAGCAAAATCCGTTAGATTTCCGTTTTATCCGAAAATTTCTTTTAATCCAAGACATTTTTGTAAGCAAATAATTTTGTATAATTCGATTCACGATCGAAATCCCCCTTATTATGTGAGCAGAGGTTTTCTCGGTGAAGGAATTCATGAATAAAGTACCGGAATCCATTTCTTATTCAAATTCAAAGTCTATTACAAATACACGTAACTGTTAAATAAAACGAGGAAATGAAGAGACATGAGAAAAAAAGAAAGAAAAAAAAATTAAATCTCAAAATATAGTAAAAAGTGAAAAAGAGGAATAAAGAGTGCAGAGATCTGAAATTAATTAATGCTTATTTAAAATAGAAAATAAAGAAACCATTCGAGTAAAGATTTAAACTCTGAAGAACAGCTAAAGATTACAAAGTCTAACTCCAAAGAACATTTAAAAGCAGTAAATAGGATTAAAAAAATTAACGCAATAAAATGTTTCGATTAGAAAGAGGAGCAACAGTAATATTATTTTATCGTATACATTTGTTATGATATATAATGAACAAACTCGTATTTCTGTCAAAGAAAGCAAAAATCAGCAGCATAATTTATTATGTGCGTGTGGCTTTAATTTGGAAAGTCCACCGTATTCACCATGTCAAAGACAATTGATACTAATTGAATACATTAATAATGATTAAAAATAAAAAGGCAAAAGTTCTCAAGTTTACAAGTTTGCAGCAAGCGCGTTTGCCTGTTCGTTTAACTCCCAACTGTTGTAGTAACAGCTCTTCGGTGTGGCATTAATCCTCAGCTAAGGCTTTTCGGTGGAGATTTCAATTAAAGCCACGCAACTTCGTTGATCGGACAATGAAACCTACGGTTACATTTTCGTTTCTTGTGACAAGAAAAAAAATACAAGAATTACAACACATTTTATAACTCTCTTCTTTTTCATACTGAATTCGAAAGAGCAATCTGTTGATCTATGATGCAGGAACAGCAGTATGCTGTCCCGTTTCCGTAGACTAAAACGTACGGAGCATGTATCATTATAACTTTTACAGAGCGTAGCCTTTCAAAAGCCTTAGCGAGTGATTGTATATTGTGTATATTAGTTGGGAACTTATAGGATGATTGCGTGGATAATCGAGAAATAATTGATCGAACAAGATTACCCAATTAATATTAAATTTTTCAAGTTTAATCGCCTTTGCATAATAAGCTGTTTGTTCTGGGAGTGAATCAGCCTAAGCTCGGACCGTCACTATCACATGACGTCGCTCATTAGTTGTAGCATGTGCATATTGCGAATCAATCAAAATAAATTGCAATTCTTTCACGCTTATATCGAAAATCGACACATTGTGATGAATTATTGATAAGATAAAATAATGATAGATCGGATCGAATAATACGAAATTGGTATGGTATACTTTACGCCATTTCCTGCCCAATAGTGGCAGCTCTTTTGTTGCCATAAATAATAAATGGGTAAAACTCTGATATCATAACCATTCAACTTTTAACTCATCGTGTGATCTTGGCATGACGATAATGGCTGAGAGGTAATAGTAATGTTCGAATCCAACTAGCCAATAAAGTCGGCATGGTATTGCCAGCAGAACGAATATTCAAAGCCCACTCAAGAGCCAGAAATCCTTGCGTTCTTGCAATTGGGATCTTGTTGATTTTGTTGGAATATACGCTTAATTTTTTACAAAGTCGCAACGATGTTTGACAAACCTCTTGGGCCTTTTCCTACTCCTGCGTCTTATCAGCCAATTGTCGAAAAGCTGAGATACATGATTGAACGCAACAACTGGAAGACTAAGTTTGAGAAAGCGGTCGCTGATGCTCACAATACAGGTGTCGAAGATATGACCCATATAAAGACTTTGACAGACTTCTACAATTTTCTTAATTACTTGCAGTCGTGGGTGCCTATGGAGGATGAAACAGGAGCTTTCGTTTACAACATGCTAGCAGCAATGTACTTTGTCCTTGATCAGGATCCTGTCAAAGGACTTCAGTCACCCATTGCGCCTGCCCCATACCCACCGCCGCAATTGACGGCGCTATCCCAATGGATAGTCGACTATTGCACGGCTATGGGAACCTTTCTCTCTACACCTCAATCACTTACCAGAGAATCTTTGGATACTTTTTACAGAGCGAAGAACTACAATCTGGATACCTACGAGACTCCTGAAGGCGGCTGGCTAGGGCATTCTTTCAATGAATTCTTTGCGCGACGCATCTTGCCAGGAACCCGACCTATTGATGGCCCTGATAATCCAGCAGTTATTGTGAGCCCTGCAGACTCAAAGTTTGACGGCTCTTGGGATATCACTGAGGATTCAACAGTCGCTTTCAATATTAAAGGCCTTACTTGGGGTATTGACGAGTTACTTGCAAACAGTCGGTATGCGAATGAGTTCGCTGGCGGGAAATTTATGCACTCATATCTCTCACCCTCCGACTATCATCGTTTCCATGCTCCTGTTAGCGGCAAAGTGCTTGAAGCCGCAATCATCCCCGGCCAGGCCTTTTACCAAGTTATTGTTCGTACGAGAACTGATGGCAAACAGAGTCTTGACCCTGTTCGACACATAGAACTCGAGGGTCTGGACGATCCGGGGTATCAGTTCTGCCAGGCTCGTGGTCTTTTTGTAATCGATTCACCAAAAGTCGGGAAAGTTGCCTTTTTACCGGTTGGTATGTGCCAAGTGTCTTCCGTGAAAATCACTGTTTGCAACGGGGCAGAGGTAAAGAAGGGGGATGAAGTAGGCTATTTTCAGTTTGGCGGGTCGGATGTTGTCCTCGTGTTCCAAGCACAGAGCCGAGTTGAAGTAACTGCCGAGACAGGTAAACATTATAACATGGGCCAACAGATTGCGATTGCTCATGCTGCTGAATCATAATGAAACCCAAGTACACAAAAGTTACGTCGGTACTATATTGCAGATGCGATAAATTGTTCATACCCAAGTTTCTTTGTTCTTGAAAATGCTACAACTCCAAATATACATATTAATATGCGTATTGTGTTACTGATTTGTACACTAATTTATAATTTTAAGTTTTTGACATTGTGGCTCATATCTGAATGCATAAATTGATAGTACAGTCATCCCTCGTTTATATCCCCATTTTGGGACAGAGACTTTTTGGGGATATATCTGAGTGGGATATAACTGAATATAATAAACAATTTCATCCTTTTTGGCAATAAACTAATTTCTGGGATAAGGAAGATGGTCCGTTTACTTACTATTTGCAATGGATTGAAAAGATCAGGTCATATAAACATGACATGCTATTTTAATCAGGTCATATACAGTATGCAGTAACAGTAACATGCCAGGTCATAAAGTATGGTGCACAGCATTAATCGTAATGCACTAACCAACAAAAAAGGAAAGTTTAATAACATGATATTCTGTAGCACGATTGAAGTATGATCTGTGAAATTTGGGGATAGGGATATGCCGATTGGGATACAAATGAGTGAAATTTATACTGAGATATTAGGATCACATCAAACACCAAATGGGAGCTGTCAACTGTCAAACTTGTACAAATCATGTTTGTGTCAAGTACTTGGCATAGCTGGAATGGGGCTTGAGGAGGTAACAGTAACTTTCCGAGCAGAAGTTAGGGAATTGCGTGGTGGTGTTCAGCTCTTTGCATACGGGAAGGTCTTTGGGAAGTAGTAACGTTTCCCTGATTTTCAGAATCACACACTCAGTGGAAGTATAAGATCACAAATAGTGTGCGGGATTTCCCAATCTTTGTGCTAGTACTCTGCATAACGGGTAGAACTTTAGGAAGTAATAGTAACGTTTCGCTGATTTTAGAATCATGCAAACAAACGGGATTTCCCAAAATTTGTCTTTGTATAGGCTGCACAGCCGTAGGCTGTGCGGGCCCGTAATTCCACTTTGGATGTTAGTTCTTCTTTGCATACATAACGAGTAGGACTTTAGGAGGTCATAGTAACGTTTCAGAAGCATGCGACTCCAGCTAACCGATAAACACTGCTTACTGCGCGGGATGGGTATTTAAGCACGCTCCAAGTCCAGAATTCTTGAACTCTAACCCTTTGAACACATCTGGGATTTTCATTGCCCCAACGCCTCCAAACTCTTGATTCCTACAAAAAACTTCGCTGCCGACATTATATCATGGGAATTGCAACTACGCCTAAATATCAGCCAATTGTTGAAAGGTTGAAATACATGATTGAACGCAATAATTGGAATGATAAGTTTGAAAAGGCGATCATTGCTGCTCAGAAATATAATATCGAAGATATGGCCCATATACAAAATTTGAATCAATACTACGATTTTCTCAACCATTTGGTGTTGTGGGTGCCCACAGAGAATAGATCAGGGACTTATATTTATAATATGCTTTGCACGATGTACTTTGTCCTCGACCAGGAGCCTGTACGCCACCTTCAGTCATCTGTCACGCCTTCATCGTATCCACTACCGCAATTGAAGCCCTTATCCCAATGGCTAGTCGATTTCGCCAGGTCTATGGGAGACTTTCTCTCTACCCCTCAATCGCTTACCGAAGAATCTCTAAAGACCTTTTATACCGCACAGAATTACGATCTGGATGCTTATCAGGTTCCTGAAGGAGGGTGGCTGGGGCATTGCTTCAATGAATTCTTTGCGCGACATTTCTTGCCGGGTACCCGACCCATTGATGGCCCTGATAATCCAGCAGTTATTGTGAGCCCTGCAGACTCAACCTTTGACGGCTCTTGGGATATCACTGAGGATTCAACGGTCACTTTCAGTGTTAAAGGCCTTCCTTGGAGCATTAACGAGTTACTTGCAGACAGTCAGTATGCGAACGAGTTTGCTGGCGGGAAATTTATGCACGCATTTCTCGCACCCTACAACTACCATCGTGTGCATGCTCCTGTTGACGGCAAAGTACTCGAAGCCACAGTCCTTCCAGGCCAGGCCTATTTCAAGGTTGTTCCTGAAAAAAAACCTAACGGCAAATCGAAACTCAACCCTGTTCGAGGATTCTACGCGCCAGATAGTCCGGGTTATCAATTCTGTCAGGCCCGTGGTCTGATTATAATCGATTCACCAAAAGTTGGAAAAGTGGCCGTTTTACCAGTTGGTATGGCTCAGGTGTCTTCTGTGCAAATCTCCGCTCATAAAGGGACTTGCGTGAAGAAAGGAGACGAGATTGCTTATTTTCAGTTTGGTGGATCTGACGTTGTCGTTGTGTTTCAAGCACAGAGCAAAGTCGACATACTTGCTACTTTACATAAAGAGTATCGTGTAGGACAACAGATTGCAATTGCTGACATTAATGAGCGTGATTTCGTTTTACTTTGACCACAATTGTGCTTATTTTTGTCACACTCGCACATTGTGAGAAATATCTTCATTTGTCAATGGCAAGGCAAAGAACTTTAATCAATAATTATTATTATTCAGATGCACAATCATAAATTTACATACGTTAATATTAATCATAGATTTACATACGCTCACCTAGCAAAATTATTTCCGGACCGGCAAAATTTAGTATTAAAACATGAAATCCGATACTTTTCAAAGTCTTTTTCTGTTGTACCTCAGTTCGGGACCTGTCTCAGTTGAGGACTGTTATCAAAACTCTTATTATTGTAAGAACTATGGCTCACAACGCTACCATTACCCAATCGAATGGTCATTGAAACAGCAAAATAAAGCAAAAAACAAAAGACATATTTATTTGCTAAACGAATAAACGTAATAAGAGTAACAAGACTATTATACCATTTGCAAGATATCTCAGAACAAACTACACGCTATTGCTGTAAACGTATGATTTAAACGAGCATATCTATAATAACTTACTATACTGTATATAATGCACAGAATCGCATTATAATTAAGTTATTCTTATAGACAGGTTATGATGAATGCGACACCGTAGATAACAATATTTTCGATTCGCATATTCCCCTTTATAGTAAAAACAATTTCGTATAAACTGAAAAAATTGCGATGAGATCTGTACACCAGGTTAGGGTGAAAGCAATTCAATAAGTGGTTTAAACAACTGGGTTTATTACAAATATATTAATATGCTAACATTATAAGTTTTTGAATAATCTATATAAGCGCAAGTAATTTGTGGTATATTATATTGTATACATATTTAATACAATAATATTACACGTAACAATTACTGCACTGTTGAGTATGTTTAAGTTACAAATGACTGCAGCTTTGCGACAAGCGTATCAAACCGTGTAAGTCACGTTTGTTATAGTAATGCGATTTCTGTGCATTATATACAGCATAGTGAACTATTATAGATGTGCTCGTTTAAAGCATACGTTTAAAGTATTAGCATTAGCATGTAGTTTGTTCTGAGATGTCTTGCAAATGGATAATAGTCTCGTTACTCTTATTACGTTTATTCGTTTAGCAAATAAATATGTCTTTGTTTTTTTGCTTTATTTTGCTGTTTCAATGACTATTCGTTTGGGTAGCATTGTAAACTATAGTTTTTACAATAACAAGAGCTTTTATTAAAGTCCTCAACTGAGACAGGTTTCCAACTGAGGTACGATATACTTTTTCTATGACGTTGTACGGCGTTGTTTGCGATCTAGTGATGGGTGACTGTTGGCAGTTTGCAATGTAGAATTGTACTTCTTCTGAAACACATAGTCTTGCATGGTTTGCAACGTTTGAATATTATTTTGCACTTTGCTCCATGTTTGTTAGTCGACTTCCTTCAATCAGCAACTGCTGTTAATAATATTGCCTGTCCGTGCATGTTGTGCCCGTACGGATTAAAACGAGTTAATTTCTGGTTTGGTTTTATTGTTTGGGAGAGACTGCTATCGTAATTAGGAATAACGATAACTTCACAGTAAAAACTAAAAAAATTTCTGTATTTCTTTGTGCTATGCTTGTCTTCCTGTTCGAGTCTACAGGCTCTGTGGTTACAATATTATTTTAGAATAAACGTCGACATTAAGCGATTATCGCACAAGTAAGCTTTTCCTTATTCGTATGACGTTCTTAGTGTAACTTGGAATCGACAGTCATTAAACTCGTGTTTTCCGTGTGTGTGGATAAAATAATATACGGCTCAACTTCTAATGATCTGACAATTTTATGCACAAACAATTTAGCGTTGACCGAAATATCACGTAGCAAGTACAGAAATATCAATAAAGTGCATATACTTTCAACAAGACTATTGTCAACGTCCATAATATTTCAGTTTGCCTAGTTACCTGATAATTGTCTGGGACACAAAAGTCATACGTAAATCATCCCTCAAACAAATGGCTTTCTTTAGAAATAAATTGCATATCTCGATATAATATATAACGAAAATAACTGCTTCAGGTTATAAATATGAGGGTACGGAATAAGTCTATCATGATGGGTTTCCCATTGCCATGTTTGACAATGAAACTTTAAGTTTTTTCCAAATTGCAAATTAAATGTCGATACGTATTAACTGAAGAATTGTGTTAAAGATATAATGATTTCGAACACCAGAAAAGGCAATTCGCTTTATCAATAGACATGCTGCAAATATAATTTCATTACCAAACGAGTTGAGCAATATAAAAAACACCGAAATTTTGGCTCTTTAATTTGATATGATTATTGTCAGTTAAAGTATAGTAGCTATTTACACACTTCTCTATGTAAATTATAATTATAGATTATATCGGCAAGATTGATGTTTAATGTCGGTACATTCTGTTATGTCTGTGTTCCGAAAAAGACCATCTTATCTTATCGAGTATAAAAGAAGCAATTTTTAGTTCACCTTTGAGACATTCGATAATAAAGCAAAACGGAGAAAACGTTAATTAAAATATTCACCAATGATAATACTTCTTGATAGTATACGAGTGGTGTTTGTTACATCTATGTCTTTCTAACGTTAAAAATTTACAAAATTTCAATTTATCGTTATGAGCAAAATGAGCAAAAAAAACAACCGTTATGAACAATATTATAATATTATTACATTGCTTTACATCGTCAGATATTCGCAGAACGCATATCTTATTGTCGTATAACAAGCTTATTGTATTTAACCCGATTTCTTTGCGCATCCTTTGCAAAAACACACTAGATTTGCAAAAATAACCGCACAAATTACGACGGCGACACGAATAGGCGTATTTTTAACTGCAAACAGTACTATAAAGCAGGTAAGTACTGCAAGAATGAACGCATTTGTTCTCCAAAAACCGAACTCTTCCGTTTCGACGTTGACTTTGACTTCAGTATCAACGGATTCACTTTCACGGACAGGTATTGAAATTGTTGTTTCGTAAGTTTCTTTGGTGTCGCTCTCTGGCAGCGGTCGTTTACTTTTTTTGGTGTGAGCTTCTTCCAGAGGTTGGATGGTTTCCATGGTTTTGAAAATTGATATTTTGGATTATGGGAGATGGAATGTTTTCGAAACAAGCTTAGAAATGGGCAAAATTTCTCAGTGTATTTTAACAAAAAAATCAGGGCTCACAAAAAACTGGTTTCAATCCAAACTGGGGTTCACTTGATGGGATTCATACAAAAGGCATAATTTATTGTGGTGACCGAACGGGCATCATCAACAATGCCCATGGTTACATCGAAAAGAAATCGAGTCTTTCTGGACTTAAGAGATTTAATAATGATCGGAGTTTACACATAATTCCCTCCGTGAGTGTCACATCATTACTATATCTGATAAAAGAATTGGTTCAAACCGGAATTCAGTCAATGACATATCACGAGCGAGTATTGTAAAATCAATAGAGGAAATAACGCAGTGAAGTACACACTCTTCTGGAACTAAATATGGAAACGCTTTTCACAAAAGTCGTTATCGTTATTGTTTGATTTACTATGCCAAGCAAACAATGATACTATTTTGAAGCTAAATTAATTGTACTTTTTGACCAAGTAATAATATATTAAATACACATGCTACGGCTCGATTAAGTGACAGACATACATACATACATTTACTGAACTTCTCACCTGCTGCGACTTCCATTGATAGAAAATATTGCATTCCATACACCCCTCATTATTTTCGACAAGTGCTATCAATCAAGAATTACCTGTTACTTGCGTACGATACTTTTACATAAAAGTTTTTCATATGGTTTACTATTTGATTTCGGAGACTTTTGGCAGGGAAGTGTATCTCAATAACGTAACCACATACTACATTAACTTCTTATTCTCTCATATAAGACCTTTCTACTGCCCCATTTTTTTATTTCACCACAGACTTTGTCAAGTTAAAGCTAACTTTAGCTGAGTCTGGTAGCAAGATATTATAGGTTGGAAATAAAGTCGTATAAAACACAAACTTTTCGTCACAGTATATGTCTTTTGACATAATTTCTCACTATAAGATTTGATTATTTGACGTTTACTTTGTATATATTAGTGACAACGCAATAAATGACAAAGGCAGTAGTTAAATCTTAATAACTATGTTAGAAATTTTTTAAAGAATAAAACAAAGAAGCATTGCATTAATATTAAACTTAATGCATCACAAATTTATACGTTGCAGAAAGTATCAGTAATTGCGTAGAGAGATCAGTTAACAGAAAATTGTATTCGACATCAAGTATGAAACAAATTCTGGTAGATCAGACATTGGAACAACCCTTTAATATTACAGATGTCACATAACAGTTGGAATTGTCGTTATAATATGTATACCGTATTATTAGAACGTCAAATTATATTCATTTTGACATACAACAATAGCGGTAATTCGATGATCAAGCAAACAATTCTTTTAATGCTCAATCCAGAAAGTCCCTAGAATAACTGATAGGGAGTTCGAAGTACAAATAAACTGTATTCCCACTTCTGTTACAGTATAACTGTAACTTTTGCGAATGCTTCTAAAGAATATTAGAAACAAGTCATTCGCAGTCTCAATGATGGGAAAAAACTAAAATTGAATAACATGTGTAAAGATACGCTCTCATATCATTGTGAAATTGGTACAAAGTCCGAGATTTATACGGCGAGGCAGATTATATGCAACATATTCAATTGGAACGGGGTTTGTGCCCGACATCTTGTAATGTCTCAAGACTGAACTAAGAAAGAGTATACAGAATTCGGTACGAAGGTTAATCGTTGAGATTGTGCTTTCCCGGATCCTGGAAGAAATACAGTAATTACGCGAGTCGGGGTGGGTAATGCGATTCGCATAATAGTAATAATAACAAAAAAATGATAGAAAAAACCTTCATATTTAGCCCTTCGCATTTACCACTAATGTGTAATAAGGGGGCAAATACTTTCAACTTTCCAATAATAATAAATGCATACTGAAAATACTATGTTTACGTCTTACTTAATTAAACGCACGCCCGTTCTTTTCCGCTTAGTCATACCACGACAAACAAGCATAAAACTAAATGATATAAAATTAAATGGTTAAGGCTGCTCGTCTATATTTAGAATAACCCGTTTTTGAGCCCGCTTACTATTATTATTACAAAAACCCGCCCGGATTGTACAAATCCAATAGGATAAGAATTAACATGATGGTCAATTGACTTATCGTTATAAAGTCAAATAACATAAATAACATGTTGGTGCTGTTGCACCTCAGTTGGAGACCTGTCTCAGTTTTGGAATGGGACAACTGAATTCAGACAACAGTGCTATATGGTCTGTCAGTAATTTCTGTAAATTAAAGCCAATTTTACAAAAACGTTGTTTCGTGTGTTTATTTTTATCCGGCTATTGTTATTCCAAACATGAATATTTAGATCAAATCAAAGTGAAGAATATTCGGAACAAACCCCCATTGTTTGATACATTGTTTGATACATTGTTTGATAATCAATGACAAACTTTAATACCCAAATGATTTTTTGGTGCACACTAACCCCATATGCAATAAACGTTCATTCTTATCAGCAAGATCGTATGGTACTGCAAAAAATTAACTCGCATTAAATTTATTTAGTATTCAAATGGGCACAGATAAACCAGATCGCGGTGAAAATAGTAAGCAATACTATTATTATATATTATTTATAAATAGATGTTGTATCACATCAAGAATACTGACAGTCTATTGAGAGCGATAAGATATATAAGCTTCGTTTCTGGAGGAATGAGGCAAAAAGTATAGAATAGAAAAAGATAAACATTTAAACGAAATACTTTCGACAAATCGGTATATTAATGACAACCGTCAACGGTTTATTTTCAACCAGTATGCCTCCTTTTCCAACACCTCTACTTTATTCTACAGATACTCTGACTTTTTATAAACTCTATCTCTTATTTAACCCACCTTATATGCTCCACATTCACCCCGATTTTCTTATCAACCCAAGACATAGAATTCAAAATTCGAAGCCCCCACGTCCCCCGAACAACTGGATTCTTTTTCGCCAAAATTTTGCAAGCAGGTTACAGTCTCAAGACTCTGAAAATTCATACAGCATTCAAGACATTTCTAAGATGGCTTCTAAAGATTGGAAAAGTCAACCGATTTTAGTCAAACAGTATTTTGACACTCTCGCTAAATTGTCTCTGCAGCGGCATAAAGAAACTTATCCTGGCTACATTTACAGACCGAGACAAAACAAAAGAAAAAAATTCAGAGAAGTGACCAAAGATAAATTTATAGAACGTACAACTAATGAAAACAATGGCAATAAGAAAAAGCAAGTAGGAAGAAAAGTCGTTAATAACGCTGCAGGAGATAATGAACGGCTCCAAACTTTGGTCGAAGACGAATCCGCGTTATTAAATAACGCCATATGTTTTATTAATGTGTCGTACGAAAATGTCCCATCAGGTGAATTGATCGGATACAATGCACAAGATCCATCAACCGAGTGTTACGGACTAGTTCCATATGTTGATGAACGGCAACACTCATTGGATGAGATTAGTGGAATGTGATGAGTACGGCATGCATGATAACGAATGCTATGGCATTCAATATTCCAATCTCACGATCAATAACGGTGACTTTATAAATGATTATGCAACCGCTGAATAATCAGTGCAGACTCTGTCATTCATTTAGACAACGACCGGTCGACTTTCGATCAAATTATGCTAATTTCTTTACTTTTTACTTGAAACATATAAGTTTTTATTTCTGTTCTACTTCTCTTCAATAACGATAGGACAGGGCAATTCAGGCTTTATTAGTTCGCTCATAACCCTCCTATACTTACAGTACATTAAGCACGGCAATGACTTTTTGTTTAAATTTGCCATATTAAATTGGTATTACGACATGCAAATTGTATGCCAACACATTATCAGTATGCGAAAAAGTGCATCGTATCGGTTAAAAGACTCCATACTAATGACAGTTGGGAGCTATTAAATATACAAACTAAGTTAATGAACAGCATGTGAAGGGTATTAACTAGTAGCGAATAAATTAGCCCTTTGCAGAGGCATAGCTTTTAAATTTAAACATATTTTAATTAATGTCTATCACAAATATACAGCGCGGTTTTAGAATCTGTTTATTATTATTACCATGAAAATTTCACAGCGCAGAAAATTTTGTCCCGGACAGTATTGTGCATACCACAGTACCGAGTGAAAAAAAGACATTGATCGAATAAATATCTCCGGTGCGAATTCCTTTTCCAACGTACATGTTAATTTATTAGATGCCTTTGCATATCCGATATTTACGACGCTAACCATATTCCACCCACGTAAATTAATAGACCTTATGATAAACAGCCATGATTATCTCTATGTATGTCTTCACTTCTTATTACAATCCTTTGCCAATCGTGTCGCGCAAACCTTATTTTGATAAACGTAATTCCGGATCGTCCGTTTAATTAAAACCCAATAATAATATATGTTATTTATAATATGGTCTTGAAATAAAGGTAAGAAATGCAACCGAGTTCAAGTAACTCGGTATTATTATTCTAACCTTAATTGATTTGTTATCTGCAATATTCACAAGTGAGTGGAAAAACTACTGTATTACGATATATATATGTTTGCAGTGTGACGCTTTGATAATCTTGTATACTGTACAACATGATGAACCAAGAAAGAAACGAAAATTAGAAGAGACGTAAGGGAAATAAATTTAAATGTAAAAGCTTCTCGCCAACGCCTCCACCGATCGAACGACTCGTCAATAGAAGTTCGTTCCTTATTGATAAAGACTGCTCGAGCGCATTCATTGAGCGTTGATTCATATTTCGCTACTTTGACACAATTGCAATCAAAAAGTCAAACATGTAAAAATAATTCAATTTTTTGTAAGCATAAATTTTTTTATTTCGATTATTGAATGCGCGCTCTTAAAAATACAAATAATGTTAAAAGCACCAGAGTGATTGCATGGGGGAAAAATACTCGGACCCAAAGCCATTTATGAGTATAACCTTTTCTTTGGTCACTCTGGTGCGAAATCTAAATATTGTCATCTAAGCCTTGATTTTCATTTTCGTCATCTTTGTTTCTTCTTCTTCTTCTCCTCCTCAATCCAACATAATAGACTTCTTCCGCGGGGTTGTTCTTCGTAGGTAAAAATTTTTATTATACAATCGGCAATGCTCTTTCCTTCACCGAGTAACTTATGAATTTCGAGTACCATTTTGTTAAATAAAAATTTTGAATCCGATTTAATTCTCTTTTTCGTACAATAATAGGATTAAATTGTTCTACAAGTTTTCGATTTCTCACGTTGGCCAAATCGTTTGCTAGCCTCAGACTTTTTCTCCGGGTTCATCAAATTGATTACTTCATCAATTTTCTGATTTACAATACGCAGCAGATCTTTTGTGGATTTTATAATAAACGGAATATCCAAAGATAATTCCGATTAATAATCCGAGAATAAATTCTCTTGTGAGAGCAAACATTTAAAATGATGAATTCTGTTGGACAGATTTTGTAAAAGCAGTTTGCGAAGCTTTTTTGTAATAGCTCAATTTCGGTTGTTTTTTATAGCAAACCTTTTTTGAGTCACAATACAAGTGCGTCTCAATATAACGACATTTTGTTATACTGACAAAAAATCCTGGAACAAAAAATCTATATAATGAAATTTATTCAATGTAACGTAATTGCAAAATTATGCCATTCAATCAATCAAAATTGCTCAACAAAAATTTCTATTATCATAATTGGCTTGGCGAGTTTTAGAGATGCAAACAGGGTTTTCTACATACATTGATAAATATTAGGGTTATCACTAATACTGATCTTAATTTGTGGCGGTCAGCAGTTTTGAGCCCCTGAAATCTTCTGTGTGGCGTCACGTTCACTTAGATTTCGTTTTTTTCTTGAAGGTTGATCGAATATTTTATAATCAGAATGACGGACTATTTTTCAAAAGCGGCAGCGCTTGCACAAAGCGCTGCCAAGTTATCAAAAAAGATGTCCGAGGGTCTAGTCGAGAATGCTCGTGAATTGGGCTTGGAGGCAACGTCTAGTCAGCATTACTTTGACACTTCCGAGGAAAAAATGCAACATATCAGAAAACATTTGGATTCAAGACACGATAGAGAGAAATTAGATGGTCTAAAAAGATTGATTGCTGTAAGCCTTGATGTTTTCTTCATCATGATTATCCGTCAGCCGTATTCACACGTACGTTTTCTTTTAACTCACGGGGCTTTTGACTTTACATAAAGATGATCTCAAAAGGCCGTGATGTGTCAGAATTTTTCCCAGACGTGGTAAAGAATGTAGCCTCGAACAATCTTGAAGTTCGAAAACTGGTCTATATATATCTACTTCGGTACGCAGAAGAAGAACCTGACGTTGCGTTGCTATCAATAAATACTTTTCAAAAAGACCTCACCGACCAGAATCCAATTATTCGAGCGATGGCGTTGAGAGTTATGAGTGGAATACGAGTACCTATGATCGGTCCAATCGTTTTACTTGCTATCAAGAAGTGTATCGTTGATTTATCGCCGTACGTCAGGAAAACTGCTGCTCATGCTATTCCGAAATGTTACAGGTAAAGGTGAAAATGAGGAGATGCGTTATTTTCTTTTACTCGATGAAACCGAGATTTTGCTCGTGTTGAGAGTTGGAGATGTTTTTTATTTTAATCTATTTTGTTTCAATTTTAGTTTAGATCCTTCTCAAAAAGATGCATTGGTTGAGATAATAACTACCATGCTTAACGACAAGTCTACATATACGATCGGAAGTGTGATAATGGCATTCAATGAAGTATGTCCAGAGAGACTGGATTTAATTCACCAGCATTATAGGAAACTATGTAGAATGTTAGTCGACGCTGAAGAATGGGGACAGATAGCAATAATAGGTCTGCTGATCAGATATGCAAGGTAAGCTGTTATTTATAACATTGATTTCTGTTGCTTTTGTATGGCATTATCTCTAAGTGGAGAGCTTAATCATGACCAGAACGCAGTTTCTAAATCCCAATCCTCAGGTAATGTTACTTGAGCATAATGGGCTGTTTGTGTGTATAACGAAAACCGTTAAGCAAGTCTAATTTTCACGTGATCATATTGCAGGGAATTAAGTCATCTACTAAGAAAAAGTCACAAGCATTCTACTCGGATGAGAGCTCTGATTCATCCTCATCATCTGTTGACAAGCTTTTTGCTTTGGATCCAGATCATGACTTACTTCTCAAATCATGCATGCCATTACTACAAAGTCGGAACACTGCTGTAAATATTAACCGTCTACTAAGTTGTCAAATATGAGGGGCTTATACGCTTGTGGGTTAATGCAACTGTTATATTCATCAAAGGTTGTTCTATCAGTGGTCAAACTATTTTACTATCTTGCACCCGAGCAAGAAGCATATAAAATGGGAAAGTCACTAGTCAAACTACTCCGTTCTCATCGGGAGATACAATACGTTGTTCTCAAGAATATTATGGTGATAGCAACTCAGCGGCCGGTGCGTATGAGTCGAGCACGATGATGACGAGAAAGTATTGCATTTGACAAACACTGTGCTTATTAATTATACTTTACTTTTTTTTACCTTAGAATTTGTTTGAGCCCCACCTCCAGCAATTTTTTGTTAGAGCGACTGATCCTGCCTTTATTCGTAACTTGAAACTAGAGATAATGACACTGATTGCGACTGAAAGTAATATCACATTTCTACTTCGAGAGCTTCAGGTTGTTGAATGAGCTTCGTATTCACATGTGTTATTGTGAAATGTGTCAGACATTTATTGATCACACCCACCACTCCTTTTTACATTTAGGAATATGTGAAAAGTCCAAACAAAGACTTTGCTACTTCGGCGATTCAGGCCATTGGGCGGTGTGCAATAAGAATGCCAGAGATGGCTGAGAACTGTCTAAACGGATTAATGAAATTGTTATGGAGCAAAAATGGTTGGTCGTTATTTATAAAACTTGCATGAACAACATTAGATTTGATTGTTTGTATTTTGTTTATTTCCCTACTCATATGATGAATATTTTATCAGACGCCATAGTCGGAGAGGCTGTATTAGTAATAAAAAGACTTCTCCAATTAAGACCACATGACAATGTGGAAATGATAACGCAACTCGCAAAGGCCCTCGATCAGATAACCGTTCCCATGGCCCGCGCTTCCATCTTCTGGCTGGTTGGACAATATGCACAAAAACTCGAGTTAATTGCTCCAGACATCCTTCGCAAAGCTGCCAAGGACTTTTCCAACTCGGATGATGTTGTCAAATTACAAGTAATTACTTTGGCTGCTAAACTTGTTTGTTTGCATCCGACAGACCATACGCTGGGATTGTTATACGAGTATATAATGAATTTGGCGCGATATGACGTGAACTACAACATCAGAGACAGAGCAAGGATGCTAAAGGGATTGAGGGGTGAGCAACGATTAGGAGAAGAGGATGGAGATGAGAAAAAGGTAGGGATCTTGACTGAAAGAATGGAGACGATATTGCTTGGAGAGAAGGAAGCGCCCGTAGAGAGTCTCAGCGTGGGTATGTTGTGATACGATGATATCTTGACCACGTTTACAAGTTCTGTAATCGAGCGCGTTTTAACAGTCTTTGTTTGACCAATAATAGGGTCATGTAAGTACACGCTCGGATCAATGTCACTTGTTCTCGACCACCCAATGCCCGGATACGAACCGCTGCCCGACTGGCCTACCAAAAAACCTGTTGCGTCTGTTAGGAACACAGCGGTATATATAATTTGCAATACGTGTATGCAGAAACTGTACATTCATTTTTGTTCTATTTCTAACCAGCGTTCTTTTTCTTCCATAGGTTGATTCATATGACCGAACATTCACTGTGCAAGGCTTCGGCTCTGATTCATTTAGCCGGTTTACTCAATCTTCCACGTATTCTACACCAAAACGGGATAGAGTGCAATATGATTTAGACAATTTCTACGATTCTACCGAGAGCGAAGTGGAGACTGAAGAGGAGACTGAGGAAGAGTCTGACGAGAATAGTGAAGAGAGCGAAGAGACTGAAAGTAAGTACACAAAATGTGATGTTGATGTGAGGTTGAACATATGCTTATTATACATGGTTTTAGCACTGCGTTATCATTCTATTGGTGACGAGACGTCAGAAAGTGAGGACGAGGACGAGAGCGGAGAGGAAGAAGAGGATGATGATGAAGAAGAACAAGAGCGAGGAAACAACAATGAAGAAGAAGAAGAAGAAGAAGATGATGATGATGATGATGATGATGATGATGACGATGACGATGGGGATGACTATGAGGAAGCAGAAGTAGCATCAGCGTCCTCAGAAGAGAATGATACCGACGACCAACAAAGACATAGATTAATCACAAAGACATCATAACTATAATTTAATCGATATAAGCATTATTGTATTATTGATAATATGTGCGTTCGGGCATTAGCCCCACACATTTATAATATTTATGGACTTGTCTATTCTAAATATTCGTCTCCTTTATTATTTTCTCGAAGTCATAATAATGCCTCCAGAAGGACTTATTCAACCTGGATTGACCTACGTGGAGAATGAGAATGTCCGATCTCGAGTCCAGGATAGACGGATCTCAAACGCGTGACCAATACATGCAATAGAATAGACGCGCGTTGGTTATCTTGTAATAGTGTACGTTCATTATTAGAATACTAAATGCGAGATTGACAGCTCAGAATGCAAATTATATTAATAATTTGATGGCATCCTGTGCTACGTAATATACTCCTGGTTATGTAGTGTATTCCTATTTGCTGACAAGCAATGCTCAACTGGATTTAAACTTTTGGAGTCGGTTGTAAACCAAGAAGTCGTACATTCATTAGTAGCTGATGCTTCCTGATCCAAGTTTGAGACATGACCATGAAAGTTATAGTAATTGGAAAAACCCATACACGCACGTATCGTGTGACAATTATGGTAAATGCTTATATCGTGACTATAAGTATGAATTAATGAATTTACGGTTCAACAATTCGAACTATTCCATTTTGGATCACGAATGTGCGAAATGCGTAATTTACAATTTGGGATCCGTCCTTTGATCTAACATTTTTTTACTTTTATTGCTGTAAATAGCAGCAGGTTCCAAAATCGCCGAATTGATTGAAATTGGCTGAAGACAATTGCCAAATACGCGTATAATTTGGTGTAACCATAATCACAGCGGGCTATCAACATCGATAAAAGTTATAATTGAGAATTTGCGTATAAAAGACCGAGCATACGAATCGTGAGCATGTAAAGATTCAAGCAGGCGTGGAAATTAGCCATCCTCGATTGAAAGCGCTAAATCCTAGTGCACCCTCTTCCGCGGTAGTTGGGACACGACATAGTCCATTCTACTGTTGTTATGTGTAATTCTGTTATATAGCTGTCACTTTAGACGAGCATACTGAAAGTGGCAGGTCAAATTTGAAGTTACAAAACAGAACAATTTTTTTTACTCACGAGAATATTAGCTAAAACGTTTAGCGCCTAATGAATATACGATTGTCAACTAAAACTAAAAAATTTTTTTAACCAAAAGATATTTAGCTAGTTTTTTTTGTGTTGGATAACGTTTTTTTTACGCCTTCAATGAATGTACGTGGTAATAGTAAGTTTGTGTAAATTTCTTATGTAGATTGGTTTAAGCAATTTCAAACTTTACTGCAATTTTTGCGCGCTAATTTAATAATAATTGTATCTTCATGATGCAAATATTGAAAATAACAAGAAAACGGGTCAACTACCATTGAACAGTATCCTATTACCATATACTATAGGTTCAAACGTGTATTTCTTATTTAAAGTTGTAGGTGGATTAATTTCTATAACCTAATTAATCCGTTTAGTAGGATAAAATTGACTTGACGTAAATTCATATTCTTACTAATTGCATATTGCAATGTATATATTACCTATAACGTGCGCTGCATTCCGTTGTTATTATAAGTTTAACGGTAGTTTCATTCTCACCTTTATTATTATCACAAATATTAGAGACTTTTGTGCGTTACTGTTACTGTGTTACTAATGTTTTAATAGGTGTTCAAAGCAATGGCCAAACAGTACACTGATATCCAAATAATACAAAAAATCGGAAAATTGACACTTTTTAAACATTTGATTCAACTGTTACGTTAAACTATTGTATTACGGTTTAAATTGCAGTGAATCCTCCATAAATGCAAGCTACTTCTCATTTTCCCGAGCTTGGAAACTAGCCCCGTATTCTGCACTGCACAGTATAATTACATTAATAAATTACACATACAGTTTGTACCTATGATATATGATAGTAATAGTAGACGAAGACCAAATAAAAACTTATGATACCACATTTATAGACACTACCCAAATAAAAAAGTTACTATTACTGCCATATTCTGATTTCGTAATAGTAAACAACAATAATTGCAATTTATTCAAGAGGTTGAGTCAGTGCCAATAAAGGGCCCACTAATCGAGAGGTTGGGTCACTAATTAAAAGACAATAGATAATGTTAATATTAATAGCTTGTTTATAACAGTATATAATAATAACCTGTCACTGTTAGCATACCTCCAGCTGAATCCAACCTATTTATATTGCTTGCTTTAGGTAAGAGCTTACTAGAGTATTTACTCCCCTTTTCAAAAGGTGATAAAGGTTTTACATTATTGTGATATATTGTGTCCCATATGTTGCTGTTACAACCATCTGAAACAAGCTTGTAAATATCATTCCAAAGTGTAACTGCATCTGGGCGTTTGTCAGGATCAGCATCACAACACTGCTTAGCAAGTTTCTTGTATTCCTCTGGTGCAGAATCAGGTATCAGTGGTCGTAGTCCACCCATAATATCACATGCTAAATCTCTATCAAATGCTCTATCTCTAAAAGGTGGTTCACCAGTGGCCATCAAATACATAATAATACCAAAAGAATATATGTCTGATTTCTGAGTAAAGTTGTAAGTGTGAAAGACTTCTGGTGCAATAAAAGGTAAAACACCTTGGATAGTTAAATTTTGCTCATGTGAATTCACTGATTGAGAAAGACCAAGGTCACATATGAATGTTTCTGTCTTATTATCATCATTATATAAAACTATGTTTCCACCATGAAGGTCACAATGTACTAACCCTGCCAAATGAATGATTTTTAGATCATGTACAATAGCTGCCAAATAATATGTGTGCATCCATGGTGCAATGAGGTCATTTCTTGTATGTTCATCAATAGAGAATACTCTATCCATTGTATATATGCATCATTTTCATGCTCAGTCTTACTCCATGACTCCATGATAAATGAATCCAAAGACTTGTTGCCAGTCGTCCAATCAAGAGGTCTTGGTGCTTTACAACCATAACAGAAAGCATTTATCTTAGGACTTAACTGACGTGTACATGCCAAACAAAATCCATACCCGTCTTCTCCTTTTATTAGACAATACTTTTGTTTATGTATATCATAAGTGAATCCGATGGTAACCCAAACATTCGTGGTAAGAATATCTGAATGATTATTACATAACTAGCGGGAATTATACATAAGTTAATATTAATATTAACTAGTACTAGCAAACAATTGATAGCTGCAATATATGCATACGGAATAATTGATATATGATACTCACTTTATAATATAATTCATCCGTCTCACCCATTATTTCAAGCGGAATCAATTTAACGAATACACGAGAATTAGTAATAGGCAGACCATATAAGTGTACGTTATATTTATCCCTGTCATCAATGCAATCAGATGGAATCCATTCCAAATAGGCGTCATTCGCAGAGTTTGTTTGTAATTGAGATTTCTTAATAAACTCATCGAGTTGCTTATCGTTGCTAGTCCAACTATTGGATAATTGTTTATGCCCGCAAATGCACCACACAGGACTACATCGGAGTATTCCACATTTAAAGCAGAATCCATATCGATAATAGTAATGGTAAAAGCGTCTATCAGCAACCATGTAATAATTTCATTATGCTGGGTGAATCCTTTTATCCAACAGTTGCGATTTTCAAGCCATTTTGCATATCGTCTGAAGTTAATATCATCATTATTGTACTTTTGTGTTGGAAGTGAGTATAATCTACTCAACTCACTCGCACGTGTCGTACATTCTTCATGATTTCCAAGTAATAGTAACATCGTGTGATAAACGATGTTATCCATTTCCTTGCGAATGGCGTAGTAGACGTTGTCAATGTCACTTGACGTTATGTCGCTAATTTGCGAGAAAGGAACCCATTCAAGTCTTTTACTTCCATCTTCGTTTGATGAGGATTGAACCAAATTATCGATTGCTGGATTATGAATATCCTTAACTAACGTCATGGTTTGAATGAAAAAATTTTTTTCAAACAAACATTTTATTATTGTGTTGTAGGATTTTGAGTTCCGATTTCTCTGC